>RQTK01000555.1:158993-201055 GCA_003991915.1 Elysia chlorotica | reverse complement strand
TTATTATTATTATTATTATTATTATTATTATTATCAACATCGCCACTATCACTTCAAAAATCCCAGTCATCATCTTTATTGGATGGTATTCATCCAGAAAAGAACAATCGCTCATGACCACTATTTGTGCAAGTCAAGATAAAGGTGTCATTGGGGTTTTCTTGATTTCGCAATAACTATTCCCCCGGTTCCGTTACAAAATAATGAAATGATAACACAGCTTCATGGTATAAAAAGATTTTTTCTGCGCCGATCTTTTTTTTTTTCAATCAACGAGAAGAATGCCTGAACTGTGTTTCTTTTCCAATTCGTTTCCTTCAAGATAATGAGATGAATCTAGGGTTCCGTGGAGATGAAACTAAAATTTAAAAAAGAAACAAAAATTCATTTTTTCTCAAAGATAAGAAAAACCACTCGATCTCCTGTTAAATAATGCTACCGAAGAGGTTAGGGAATGTGTTCAACACTGTGACGAAGTGGTTGAACCAAATTGTGGCTGGCCCATTTGTAGCGACACGGTCGTTACGTTGATAAGAAATATGACAGGCTTAGAACCAAGGTGTTCTTATCAGAGGGAAGGTACTGCCGTTCAGTGTGTAATTTGTTTAGAATGCAGTCTTGATCCAGTCGTAAGTACAAGGTTGCCTTAGCTTTCAACTCGTCCAAGTGTTGTTTTTTTTTCATTTTGCATAATTATTTTGAGACGAGCTGTAAGCTTCCTGTGACGTTCAACTTACGACCCTTCTAGATCGCAAAACATTTTATAGACTTTACGCGAGGACACATAAAACTGTTTTTCTTTTAGGGCCTATTAATTTATTTCTCTTTTCTTCTATCTACATCTTTTATTAAAGGAGTGGGTCTAATACAAAACATCAGTCTAAACGTGAGAAGCATAAGGAAACGATTGTATGGTAAGGTTAATCCAAAAAAGACAATGATATGTTGATAGTTTCATTCAGTAAGAAACTTTTAAATAGTGGCTTCTAACTGTACACAAAATGTACAAAAAACGTTTTCGATATCTCCTCACGTAAAGCTTTGGGGAACGATCTAACCTGAGTGTGTATAATGTCAAGCAACTCATCTCTGCTAATGTGTGTAATTTATGTAGAACTAGGCCTATACATCTGTCTGTGTGCAGCTTTGCTATAATTATGATCTAGACTACAGTTCCACACAATATCATCGATGCGTGTCATTCTTTTTAACAACAAATCGAGGCCCAAACAGTCAGAGCGCACGTGACACAAAAGAAACGCGTGGGAGGGAGAGAGAGAGAGAGAGAGAGAGAGAGAGAGAGAGAGAGAGAGAGAGAGACTATGGCTTACAAATAATATAACTTAATATGTTTCACACAAATGAAACCAAAGCTATCTCCTACTTTTCTAGATCTCAAGAAAAATCATATACGGGACATCAGACTTACTAACCTCGAACCAATACGGAGCAAGGTGCCTCGAGCGGGATTCGAACCCCGGACCTCGTGCACGAGAAGTCTCCGCCCCAATCCTGGTGCTACCATGCTCCCAAAGATTCTAAGACCCTTGATTCCAAGTTACACCCTATTTTGAAAAACTTTCCCTAAAAAAAAAGTGCCATATTTGAACAATTTAAATGTAAAAAACGGGATTTTGCACCACGTGCACGGGAAAGCGGGAGGAATCCCAAAAAGCGGGATAATCCCGCCAAAAGCGGGAGGGTAGGCAGCTCTGAGCGTCTGAACCCTGGGCCTCCTGCACAAGAAGCCTCCACCGTAGTCCTGGTGCTACCATGCTCCCAAAGATTCTAAGACCCTTGATTCCAAGTTACACCCTATTTTGAAAAACTTTCCCTAAAAAAAAAGTGCCATATTTGAACAATAAAATTTGAAATTGTATCTTATATGACAAGCTGTTATCTAATTAAAGACATTAAAACGGCAATTGCCTTTACTTTGATAAGCCTAATCCTTTGTAAGAATGTGGTGTATATTCTTATGACATAAAAAGGTCCTTATGATAAATCATCACATATTACCATAGAAAAAAAACACAGTCTAATCTCAGAGTGTCACTTGATGTTGACCTGAGGCAAGCATTGACTTATGTAGGACAGGATTCCACGTTACAAAAAACACAACATACAGGTTAAAATAAAAGACAGCGCATGTGAAGTAAGGCTTTTATTATAAATTTTATTTTTTCATTTCTCATACTCAAATCTATGCAGTTGCAATACATCCTGGTGAGTAGTATGTAATTGTAAAACAAGAAAGTTTGCTTTTTTTCTGTCACTAATGTCAGGATGAGAAGCAAACTGATTTACCACTGCCAAACACAGACATAACAACTAAGATAACATTATGTTCATGGTAAAATATTAATGTAATAGTGACAGTGTAGGAGACATTGGATTTTGAAATACTTTTTAAAAGAAACGTTGCCTTCTGGGTGAGGAAAGATAAGGCAAGTTTTATGATTAGAGTGATAGAGATGGGCGTGATGCAATGTAAAAAATAATTATGCCGTCATTTTACCCACTCAGATTATGCTGCAAAAGCTTTTTTTTAGATTGGTAGTTCATGCGCATTTTTCCTAACAAGAAATGAAAAAAGTTACAATTACATGTGTGTAAGCCATCTGCTAGATAAACATTTTTTAAACAGTTAAAACTGTCCAGTGATTGACAACACACCGTCTTCTCACTCACCTTTTTTAAAAATATTCCCATTTAGAAAATCTCCTACAGAGGAAACTGATCCAGCCTTGGTGAACGTCTGCAGCTTGAACTACTACAACGCCTAGTTGTAGTAGTTCAAGCAAAGATATGTCTCAGGCTTTTTAGAAAGCGAAGCTTTTCTATAGTAAGCTTACATACAGCAAGTGTCTAAAGTAACAAAGTATTTAGCACAGGAGAACAAGATTTTCTTCAGAGATATACAACAAGGCAGGAATGTGAGGCAGAGCTCATGCCGTCTACACCAGAAGATCTACATGACAGTCCAAAATAGTCTAAGATTTTGAGAGGAAATAGCAATCTTTTTATCCTTTATCTTAAAACTCTTGACAGGAGTTATATTTAGGTGGTTGCCAGGAAAAAAAACCAAAGGCCCTGTTGATATAAAAAAAAAGTTGGCTGTGAACATAAAGCTGTTCTTAAAAGGTCAAAAGAACAGGCATGAAGCATTGAATACTATACTAGATACAATCTCTAAAAATTTTCTTTTAATTTAACAACGAAAGAGTCAGACTTTTATATAGGCCAAAAGAGAACAGAGTGTGCATCTGTATATAAACTCGACAGGTTAAGCAGTTATTTATCAATTCACCCAAACTCGCTACAGGACATGGACAGTTGTTGAGCTTTCATGATTTTTTCATACAATTTGTTTCCACCTCACAGATGAAAGTACTTGGTCATTGCATTGTAGATCCTTTTTTAAAACTTTAATTTTAGACATCAATGCCTCATAGAACACATAAACTGTTTCATTTCGTAAAGTTTTTTAAAACACAGATCACCCGTTGTAAGTAAGAGAGGAAATAAAACTTTATCATCACCACAGATAACAAGAGAGAAAGGCATATGAGCAGCAATTGCTGGAAATATATATATATATATATATAAAGGTGGATTTGTTTTCTTTTTTTAAAAAAAGCATGAAAGAGTTAGGTGAACACTATTGGAATGTCTCCGACAGTATAAGAATATATCACAAGGAAATTTGCTGCAAGCCAATTCTTCTAAAACACCTGTACAACAGAAAGAAAACAAGTTTTGCTAACAGCCATCACATAACCGCACGGCTAAATTGTTACTTACAGAGAAATCCTTTTCCTTCTTCCATAAACAAGCTAGATGAAAAGCCCTAGTCATGTCCCAATTATTATGTAAAACATGCCGGAATCAAAATACCATTCTTCACTGAAAGAAAAAAAAAACGGTTGCTTAAAAGATGTAGGCAGTAAAAGCCTTCTCTTATAAGCGACACCTTGCAGCCATGAGAAGAAAAAAAAAGACAGCATTCTAAGGAAACATGTAAAAATAAACTATGAAATAACACATCATTTGTGATTTTAACAAGCAACAAGAGGAAAATCAGCAGTGGTTTATATCCGCTCACTAAAGAGCTTTACAGGAACATTCGTGATCATAATAATTTCTTCCAAATGATGAAGTACACCAACAGTTATTCACAGATTTTTGCTCATGAAAGAGAAAAGTACTTTATGTCATTTATGCTGTGAAATATACCCTATCAATACCTTGGAGCAAGAAAGAATGAGTTTGTAACAATGACATTATTCTCAATATACAATACAAAATGAAACTAAGCATGAAATATAAAAAAATACAAGACTTCAAGTCTAGTACTAGTATAACTCCAAAACTTTCAAAATTATTTCAGCACAGCAAGCACACATGTACCTGCTCTCTCTCTCTCTCTCTCTCTCTTTGTGTAAGTAACACATTCTTGGTCCATTATATGATGAAATAGTGATAGACAAATTGAGCAAGCTGGCTCCCAATCTTGGGAGTCACATTTTATAATTATATATTTTGTATATATATTATATGGCAAACAGACAATAAAACAGATGACAGTAAAGGGTCATGTAAATTGCTAATCACATTCGCCAGAGGCAACCCCCAGTGGTTAATAGATATAAAGGAACCGAAAAGAAACATTAAATGAAAGGAAAGGTAAGGATTACATTGTGAACATCAAAAGACTTGTCATAACTTCAATTCAATTACTCTGGCAGAAGTACAAAAGTTGTAAAAAACCTGTTATAGTTAATACATAAAAATAATGTATTATGACTATGACCGTTTTTATTTAAAGAAGTAGCTTCTTCCTGCACCCTTCCTGTCTATTTCGTTACTGCTTTATTTCTTTTTAATCCAAAAAAAAAAAAAAAAAAAATAGTCAGGTAAAAAACTGCAAATGTAACAAAAATAACACCTGGAAAATAAGAAAAATTAACAATATTGGGATGATACAAACAAATAAAAAAACAAATCCCCCCCCCCCCCCCCCCAAACAAAAAAAATAAAAAAAAATAAAATGAAATAATCAGGATAGAACTTGTCTCTACACAAATGAAGAGAGCCCAAGTTTGATTTTTATATTTAATTTTTTATATTCGTTTTTTTTTTATCAAAGCCATTGCAAAGTCATGAACAATTTTAAATGCAATGGTGAAACCATCCATGTAGTGCAAATAATCAGACTCCATGGTATGGTTTTCAAGAGAAACTTTTTTTTCTGACAGCTGCCTTTCAAGCGGAAAAAAACCCCCCAAAAAACTTAACGTTACAACTAGCCAGATACAAACTTGTTTTATTTCGATATTGATTTTCTTTCAGAAATAAATAAAATTATTTTCTAACCGCACCTATTTTTCTCAGTCTTCATAACAGATATGGATAAATGTAATGTTTGAATTGAAGTAAAATGAAAATTCTTTTTTGGAAAATACTTTCCAAGTATTAGCAGCATCATAAACAAATACTTCAAAAGCCTACTATTATTCTATTTTGTACAATAATTACAAACATGGTGACATGGATATTATTTTACTACGGTACTTAATATTTTATGTTGCAGACATGTGAGAAGGCAATCAATTCTGGATGAATAATTAACCACACGTGATCATAAATTCAGCAGTTGGGGATGGATGAAAGCAAATGCTGGGTACAATTTATCTATAAGAAAACATTTTTTAAATGAAAAAGAAAAAACAAATCATTATCTTTCCATTTACAATCTGCACATCAAAACGATTTTTAAAGTATAGTTCAATACCAATCAAAAAGATAAAAGCTTAAATAAAACCCTCTCTGATAAAAAAAACTTCAGTTCTAAGTAACCAAAGATTTGTAAGGAAAGCAGATATGATAGCACAGAACTTACATACAAGCTTTGCTTAGCTCTAATCACCACACACATGTATATACAGTTTACACGTGAGAAAGAAAGTATATACAGTTTACACGTGAGAAAGAAAGAAAGACAGAGAGAGAGAGAGATTTTGAATAAAATACATGTGACAAATAAGAAAGAAGGCATAAACCCACATGACATGTACACACACATGCATGAAGGAGAGAATCTGTGACCACAAACGCTGCACGGCTCTTAAACCAATGCTTCCTCCCTCATGCACTATCTCTTAGCTAAATATACAGCAAAAACGGATGATCAAATCATTACTGAAGGGAAAAACAAATCAAAAAGAGTCACAAAGATCCTTCAACAAGGCATGTGAATCTCATAAGTTAACTAACAACAACAAAATTATAGACCTTTGCTAAGGAATTTTGTACACTTTGTATCTGTTATCTCTCTATCACTTACAGTTTTCTTTGTATATTACTTAATGTAAATCAGCCTACACATTCAGATCTTGAGGAGTTGCATTTTATAAAATGAAAATATGACAAATACTCATTTGCTCTCGGTAAATTCTTTTACATAAGCTTACCTTGCCTTCTTAAACATGAACTGTGGTGTGAAAGAATTAAAAACTGTATACATGTTTAATGATATGACATCCTTGTGTGGTGTGATTCAGCAGTTGCTCTAGATACAGAATGCATGTGGATTTATAAATAGTTGTATATACATAATTATATAATATATAGAATTGAATGATATAAATTAACATTTAACATTGTATGCCCCCCCCTCTCTACCTCCCGTACTTAAAACCAGTCCTTTGATTTGGGGCCAAACTTGAAGCAGAGTTTCTTAGGGTAGTTTTTGTCCTTAGGAAGATCTGAAAAGTAGCCTTCTAGCCTGGAATATCTGTTGGAAAAAAAAAGAGAGACATATGAGGAAAAAAAAAATTAAAATACTATGATTATCTCTCTTTTCAGATAGATATGCAGGTTATTCATAAAATATGATCAAATATGATGTCAGAGTTTAAAACAAAATGATGGAGTTGAAGTTTTCTGGAGATGTAAAAAAGTTCCCTTGGGTTTTAATTAAGTTTAGGAACATTACACACAGGGTTTTTATTTTTTACAATTATAAGAAACTGAGCCTTTGCCTTGGCAAGTCCATAGAAGCAAATTGAGAATTTGATTGACTGCCACAGACAACAACAGAGTATTTCTTAATTGCAACCCTGTAGTGCAGGATAAAAGGCCATCACATACCTCAGAGATCTGCTCATCTTCTCGTAAGTCATTTCTTTTTTGTTCTTCTTCTTTTCGCCCCAGAGGCGTGCAACTTCCGCCGAGTTGACCACTCGGAAAACGCCGTCTTTCTCTGAGATCCACTCAATTATGTCTCCTCGCCGAGATGGATCTTTCAACAAGTCACGCATGAACTCCCACAGGTGCAATACGTTTGACACTGAAAACAGGGAAAAAATCAAATGATTGTCACGGCGACGAAAATTCAATGATTCGGTTCACTTTAATTTTGAACAATAAATAAGCGGATACCGGACGGGCCAGCATCTCACAAGGGGTCATAAGGAGATTAATGTCGTAATAATGACTTTTCACTTGATGCAGGTGCCGGACGAATGCATGTGCAATTTTTTTATTGAAAATTCAACACTATTTCATCATGCACTTAAAATCACGGAGATTAAACCATTGTTTTATTTTCATAAGTTTCTCAAAATATTATTATTTATGAGGAACTAAATTGTATATGGATAGGTATATCCTGTCTAATGCTATAACGATTTTAATTGGTTGATGAAAATCTGTAAATATTATCATGAAGGTTAGCTTTATTTTCAGTTTTTAAGTACTTTATAACCTTAAAGAACTTTAATTTTGGCTTTGACAAATTACAGAGATATAAATTTTGTGTGCTGCACATGGATGGCTCAATTCTGGCGTCCCATTTTGGTGTAAGCGTAAGATCGTACAGGTTTAAAACATATTTTTCAGGATGTACCACATACTCTTGTTATAGGATGTAAGCATGTTTATACAAATCTTACTTCATTGGATGTTGGATGATGAAAGGAAAAGCAAAAAATGTAAAACAAAACTAAGACCAACAAAATAAAAAAACCTTTTCCTGCCTGAGAATGAATATATGATTCAGGATTTTCTGACACTCCATTAATATTTAAAAGTTAACCAAAAAATAAAATACAGTAAAGACAAAAAAAGAGTTATTGAAATTTTCCAACCCACAACTGTCCATACCTTGGCCCTTCTTCCTCCCAGGCTTCTTCCGGTCTGACAGAGATTTTTCACTCAGGGTAGGAGACTCTGACTCCCGACCTGTTTTCTTCTTTTCCTTCGGACTCGAAGGCACTGAGCGTCGCCTGCTTGGCGTAGGTTTTTCCTTCTCTTCAGCACTTGGATCCTGAGGAGAAAACAACTATTATCTTAAATGGAAAAAAAAAAAAAAAGAACAAACATTCACGTAACTAAAATTGGCTTCACACTCTTTGTCAGAGCTTTGGCGAACCATGATAGGGTCCCAAAAATAGTGGAAAAAAATGTAGAGAAGATTGGCAAAAAGAGTAGCCACTGTCTCATTTTCCTGTAAACTCCTTTCATGAAGTCTAACTCGTCTCCCAAAAGAAAAAATTACAGACATTAATTTTTTCATGTGTGGTATCTGCATACGCACTTTTTATAGAAATGGTTTCTTAGCTTCATTCCACAATTAAGATGAGTTTGTATCGTCTACTTATAAAAGAATAAATGGATACTTTAAAACCGAACCATTTTTTCATTCCAAAAGCTCCTATTTTCAGGCAATTGCCTACATATCTATTCAAATGACTCGCAACTAACATGAATATTTAGATCAATTTAATTTGACTATATTAGTAATATTCATACATTCATCTTAGAAAAGAAGCTCTCAAAATACAAAATATCTAAGTAGTGCTTAATGAACTTAAAATGGGCTTTTGCATCTTATAAATAGAATTTAAAAAATCATACACAACTCCTTTGGACTATGTGATAATTAAAGTGAAACTGGACACTGTAAAAGATGACAACTGCCAAGTTTGGTGGGATGGGGGATCTACACTTTAACTTGAAGGTTTCAATATTCTTACCTGCAACTTTCTGAAGTCTGGTAAGTTCTCTTTTGCAACAATCCATTGATCGGAATGGTCTGGATAACCGTCCAAGGAGGAATGTGCCAGGCTGTTTGGGAGGGTGGATGTGACGGGCAGCTTAGCCTGGTCGCTCGGCGTGACTGGGAGGGGAGGGAAGGCGCCCATGGTCGGGCTGCTACCAAAAAAGTTGAAGCTTGACGGCTCCTCCAGCTGTGTGTAGTGAGGTGTCTCATTGTCTGTGGAGCTGCTGTAGCCATCTGGGCATGGAAGAAAGGGGAAAAATGGTTTTGAAAACAAGTGTTTTAATCAATGCAGGTAGTATTGTTCTCAATTTCAAACAAAGATAAGAAACTACACAATTTTGACATTTTTTTCTAATCACGATACAAAAAAATTAATGTTGAGTGGGTAAAAACAACACTTAAAACAGTTGTTAAGAAACCTTTTCAGATGAAGACTCTTTCTATGAAAAAAAAAACAAAAATGTTGAAGACTATTTAGCAAAAGGAAAGGGACCTATACCTTGAGTAAACATCTCAATTCTGAGAAACTTATTAAATAGGTAATGCTACTACTCACTTTAACACCTCAAAAGTGTGATGAGATTGAATCCTACTCTAAAATCAAAATCTTTTTTTTCTCTTTCTCTCTCCATAGGCTATGCTGTCTCTCTGTCTATCTCTTTAAGTCCTATTTTCCATGCCTCGCCTCGTTGCTTCTTATGGATGAGGGAAAAATTCACGGATGTTTTTCAGTAGTTGACCTATACATATGTTTATATTTAGTAACAGAATGGAGGGGCCCTATATATATAATAACAACTGAGAAATGTTTTTTTTTCGGACTTAGAATAGAGGGCATTCTTTGATTCAAAATTTATTCCTATCTAAAAATACTCTTAGGATTTACAAATAAATAGACAAATTTATGCTCTAAATAACAATATATTTAGCCTATAGAAAAATAGTATGTATACTGATTGCAAAAACGGCACAGTAGGCTAAGTCTAAATCATAAGCACCATTAGAAACTGTGATCCCATGGTTCATGAATTCAAATCTAGATCTAGATCTAAATCTAGAAAGTTAGTTAAATAATTTCTAGAGAGCTATAAAAGTATAATCAAGATCTAGATTTTAGAACTAAATTCTATAGATCTAAATTTCTAGGCCCATTTGGTTAACAAAAACTAGGCCTATAAATTGTAAAATTTAAGTCTCAAAACATAGCCGATTTACATTTCAAAGAGACACCAATGTTATCTACATCTATCACTGAGGCTGAATCTTGGGAAAACCCGTGCCATGACACTTCCTCGTCAATGCTCTTGAAACATTTTACTTCCTGCTCTAAGCCTACGTCCTGGGTGGAACCATCAAGGTAGACATTACTGAACGAGGCGAAACTAGATCTAGATCTAGAACAAGGCCCACCTATAAAAGTGTTCAAAATACCGTCTAAGTCGAATATTACCTCGGTAATTATCTGAATATGAATATTCTGATTCCCTTTTCTTGCTCTCAACTCGTAAATCTAAAGGCTGTGGACAACATGAGCACATGTTGTTGCCTGCTAAACATGATCGTCGAGCCTTGGCGATGACACAAATTTTTTGTTGTTGGGATAGGGAATCAAAAGGTTGTTCAAGGGAACCTACTCTGAGAAATAAGTCGCTGGTAAACACACTGTTATCCGAAGACTCCCACAATTTCCGCAAATCTCCGATTGGATAATTCATTATTAATGTAATTAAGCAACAATAACTATTTTAAGAAATTTTTTTTTAAATAAATTAATTTAAAAAAAAATTTTAAACATTCAATTTTTGCAAGGAGTATTACTTTGGCTATTTTTATAGAGGTGTTATAAATAAAGAAATAGTTATCTTTCGGAGAAAAAAAAGAAAAAGTAACAATAATAATATTTAAAAAAGGATGAGTTAAATAGTGTCCTTATCCATTGAAACATTGATTGACATACATAATATTTATAACAGTATTATATTAGAGACAGATATGTACAGACACAGGCAAGATGTGAGGGATGAAAAAAAAGGTAATTATATTGATGCGGATGAGATAAAGAAGTTTAAACCGTATTAAAGTGTATTTAACAAGAGATAATTATTTCGTAACGTAGGGCTTGAAAAAGAAAAAGGAGGCGGGGGGGGGGGGGGAGGGCAGACGCTCTATTGGACTATCTCGTGCAAGCGATTGGACTATCTCGTGCAAGCTGCATCTCATATCTTCGTTTATCTCTCACCTGCTAAAGTGGTGGAGGCGAACTATCGCAAGTGGTAGAGCTTTGCTCACCCGATAGGGCAGTACGCGGGTCGAAACTCACGAACGGCAAAGTAATGTTTCGCATTTGGTCCCCTACTGGTTGCGTTGGTGTCAGCATATTAGACTCCGGATCCGTCGCCGTGTAGGGTTTTCCTTACGTAAAACTAGGAGAGAGCTCCTCATCTACAAACAATTTTGTAGACGTAACATTAATCTAAGTTTACTTATAGGTTTCCTTGACACTGAGTCGAAAGGGAATTTATTTTTTTCCCTCAGAGCAACCCCCCCCCCCCTCTCCCTCTCTCTCTTTCCCCCCTCTATCTACTGTCTGTCTGTCTGTCTGTCTGTCTGTCTGTCTGTCTGTCTGTCTGTCTGTATGTCTGTCTGTCTCTCTCTCTCTGTCTGCCTCTCTCTCTCTCTCTCTCTCTCTCTCTCTATCTCTCTTATTTCCTGTGAACTTAAAAGATATCAAACTAGCGGAGAGCTTCTCCTCTACAAAGAGAAGTGCACTGTATTAAGACACCATGGGCTAAATAAAGCCCTTACTGTGTTGACGTCTCCTTAAAACATACCCCAAACTCCGCATCCTGCAAAGAGTACGTACCAGAGTCTAGCTCCGAGGTATCCAGGTTGTTGATGAAGTCGGCCATGCTGAAGCCGGGGTAGTCATCCAGGGGCTCGGCCTTCATGGCGCCCGAGTCGGAGAGCAGCACGTGCAGGGAGCCCTCGTCATCCTCGTTCATGATGCTCGTCAGCAGTTCTGGAGGGGCGCCAATGAAAGGAGGAAGGTTCGTATCAATCTTTTTTGTATGCATGTTTATTATATGAGTGTTGTTTTTTTTACCAACTATTTATGTTGTTTCTTTTGTTGTTATTGTTCTTGCTGTTGTTCTTTTTCTAATTACTGTTATTGTTGCTGCCGATGTGTTGCTATTCCTTTTCTCCTTTTTCTTTTTCTTCTTCTTCTTCTTCTTCTTCTTCTTCTTCTTCTTCTTCTTCTTCTTCTTCTTCTTCTTCTTCTTCTTCTTCTTCTTCTTCTTCTTCTTCTTCTTCTTCTTCTTCTTCTTCTTCTTCTTCTTCTTCTTCTTCTTCTTCTTCTTCTTCTTCTTCTTCTTCTTCTTATTATTATTATTATTATTATTATTATTATTATTATTATTATTATTATTATTATTATTATTATTATTATTATTATTATTATTATTATTATCATTTTCATCATTGTTATTATTTTTATTATGCCGTATGTAGTATGGGACACCAGCTGAGTTTTAAAACCTCGCACCTCGTGTAGGAAAATTCCTTGCCTGTATTATTAAAAAACAACAACACAAGACTAATTATAATGAGCTCAATGTACCACCTGTTTTATTTTGTATTTTGTTGGTTTGTTGTTTGATTTGGGTTTGTTTGTTTGTTTGTTTTTTGGTTTTTTTTGTTTGTTTGTTGTTGTTGTTGTTTTTTTGTTTTTTTTTGTTTTTGTTTTTGTTTTGGGGGGGTTAGTTAATGCGAGGGTTCTTCACACGAGAAGATCAAAGGGGAGTAAGCACTATTTTGAAATTTCCCACAAAAAGTTTCAGAAGTTATGACCCTTGTCTGAAAGGCTGTGTTGCAAACTTGAGTGTGTGTGTGATTGAGGAAAATCCACACCCTCTAAGTTACGGGACTAATCATAATGGATACTATTCACATAAGAAGATCAAAGGGGAGTAAACACAATTTTGAAATTTCCCACAAAAAGTTTCAGAAGTTATGACCCTTGTCTGAAAGGCTGTGTTGCAAACTTGAGTGTGTGTGATTGAGGAAAATCCACACCCTCTAAGTTACGGACTAACTAAGGCACCGATAATGAATTAGGCGACATACGTCCCCTGTCATTATGAAATAATTATTCAACTATTCAGTGTTTTTTTTAAGAATAATATAGATAATTACATTAAAAAACAAACAACACCACTACTGTGCCTTTTTTTTCTCAAATGAGTGATGTAAGATTGCATGGAGTGTTCTAGAACCAAGGTATTTAACTCGTCAGAACCTTAATATTTTATGTTAAAACTATTACGCCCCTTATTTAAAGTATTATTTTATTATTGTTATTGTTATTGTAATTATTATTATTGTAATTATTATTATTATTATTATTATTATTATTATTATTATTATTATTATTATCATTTTTTTCAAAATTATTATTATACAAGTTTACAGTGCTTTTAGTGAATGATAAAGTTAATGCGAAATGATTAGAGTATGAAATATTGGCAACAGTTGTAGATTTCTTTTAAATAATGACTCATGCGGTAGTGCCGTAGAGATACGAGCATTAGGTCTATGATTCAAGTCGGGGAAGTTAAAACCTTTAC
This sequence comes from Elysia chlorotica, assembly GCA_003991915.1. NCBI lineage: Eukaryota > Metazoa > Mollusca > Gastropoda > Plakobranchidae > Elysia > Elysia chlorotica. Next base: position 187,366 of record RQTK01000555.1, on the reverse strand, counting down.
AAATGTTATAATGATTGTCATTTTTTGTGAGTTTATCGTTATACTATATACGCGGGTTAATTTATTATTATGTTCAATTTATTACGGTTTGAGGCCTAAAGTAATAACAAAGAAAAATGATATTTGTTTTTTTTTTTGACACTCTTAATTCTAATAGTTGACAAAGTCTATGAGAACAGAACAACAAAAGCCAGAAGAAAAACTGCTCTCCACCTATGGCTTATTTAGCCGCGTGTACATAATTTTACAACTACGAAGGTTTCCAGCCGCTCTGTAAGTCTATTCTATCCTCAAATACTTCAGCCATTCAATCAGAGCCCAGGGTTCGCATTCCAACCAGATCGCCTTGTTGTCCAGTACTGTGGTCGGTGCCAGAACAAAGTGACCAGTTGAGGGTAGAGGCCTCTGATTTTTCTATTTGCAGCAGTATAAATACAACTACTACTACCTCCACCACACCCTCATCAAATATCCGATCATTTATGCATTTTCAAAAATAATCCAAAACATTGCACAGATAGATAGTACAGTTTACATTTTGCAGTGTAGGCTGATTGTGTGGGCTAAAAAATACTCTCTAAGTATCACTTTGAACTATGAATGCTTAAAATTGAAGTAAATAAAATCACTTTTATCCTTAGAGTGCCAACATTTTTTCACTTTTTTCAATTCGGTGACCTAGCCTTCTTTTTTTTTTTTTTGACGCCTTGAAGGAAACAGAAGCGCTAGATGGCTAAATTGGTTAGTGCTTTTGAATGGCAGACAGTTCGAGACCCAGCTTCCACCCTGCCTTCATATTATACGATTTTCGGTAGGCGTAGGAAACGTCAAATCAACCAAACCCGCCCTTCCCTCTCTTGTCGATCTATTCTAAAATTATTAATTTATTTAATGGTTTCTTAGTACACGTGAGCTTTATTCTTTTTGAATTGTGCAAAATATTTCATTTGGATACTGCACTCAAAAGTCTGGCTTGCGGGATCTCCCGATCCTCTCTAGTTACTGCTCCGTTCCTGAAGACTGTTTTCATAAAATCGGAAACAATCATCACCTTACCAAGGTTAGACTCGCTTTTTTTTAAACTAATATATCTCACGGCAGTTAATAGCTATATTTTAGCACTTTTTTTTATTAGAAACAATCCCGAGCAAATACGTTTGATCTAATTGATCCTGACCATTACCTTGAACTTTGACACCCTAAGCCGTATACGTAATGTTAGATTTTAACATTAACAAAGAACAACAGATAGGAAATGAACCTGTGTTTCTTACTACAGGAACAGTAAGTGATGTGTTACACCTTTAAGTCCGATATGAAAATGCAATATCGATATCAAGCGATATCTATATCCAACATACAATAATCGATATAATGTTCTGATTATCTCTATCGATAGCGCACTACTGACCTGGACCTTGGCAGATGGAGCGCACACTCGTGAGGTCCGTGTAGTTTCGCTCCTCAACCATGTCTGCACCCCAAGCCTCTTCATAGTCCACGTCCATGCTGCTGGTGCTACTGCTGCTGCTACAGCTGCTGCTACTATTGTTCCTACTGCCATGCACCCCTGTGCTGTAGAAGCCGCTGTCGGTGCGACTGAGTCCAAACACAGGGTTCATGTGCAGCAGTGTGTTGTCAGTGCTGGGAAAGCTAGCCCCTGTCATCATGGCATCGTCTTCGATCTCTGACTTTAAATGGTGGTCGTGGTAGTGGATGCCGTTGGTGCAGTGGAAAATACTGTTTGGGTAAGAAAGAGGTGAAGGTTCGTTAAAAACGCTTGAGAAAGGAGGTAACACTGTAGAAGGAAGCTGGTTGTAAACTGCACTTTTTGGTTCAGATTTCAAGACGGTAAGGATTTCATTGCGGTTGCCGCCTTTACAAAGGTTGTTGTATTTGTTAATCGTAGCGTTGGCGTCGACAAAAACATCGTTTGTAACATGGACACGCGCAAGAGATGGTTGGGCGCTCGACTTTTGGATTTCTTTTTCCACGTCGAACGGGAGTTGAGTATTGAGGAAGTCTTCAAGGCTATTGAGAGGGCCTGATGCGAACCTGTCTAACTCCTCTCTGTTTACACAGTTATTGAAGCTGGCGGATGATGTGTTGATGTTGTTAATACTGATAGTGCGGGTGTAGTTCTTCACTGGACTGCTAGTGTCTTTGTAACTACTGCTACTGATGGTGGTGAGTGCGGTTGCAATGTGGGTGGGATCAATACTGTTTTTGGTGACGGAGATGCTATTGTTGTTCTCATCTGTAGAGCCGGTGTTCAACAAGTTTAAGTCAATAACAGTGGGGCGGGATGGAGAGAGTTGCTTCAAGCTTGGACATGGATTTGATTGTTCGACATGGTTTGTGCTGTAGTTACATTCCTCGGGTGATCAGCTGAGCAAGCTGAAGATGCCGCGGAGACTGGTGATGGTGAAGAGGAAGACACTGTGTGGGAATGTTTTGGAGAGGATGATGCCGGAGAACACCAGGTGGGCGACGAGATTGGTGCTAAGGATGCATTAGTCTGGTGGGGCGGCAGGATGATGGTAGCTACGCCTGTGATTCTGACGGGCGACTGGGAGGCCAGAGTTGGTTTTGCCAGACAACCCTCACCGTCCAAGCCGCCTGTGGTGTTGTTGCTGCAGTTAGAGTCGGCGGCGGCGCCTGGCCCTTTCTCTGGCAGCGAGCTGGCCCCGCGGGACACTTTGTGGATGGGCGCCGTGGTGCCGTTTATGGTTGTCACTCTTGGGCAAGGGGAGGAGGCGGAGCGCGTTTGGTAGGCTGGTATGGACGCTTGTATGGGCTCAGCGAGGAATTGGTTTGATTCTGCGGAGGCGAGCAGCAGCTCAGCTTCAGATCCGCGCGCAGGCGCCTCGTCGGAAAACTGGATGAGGGAGATAAGGGGAAAGGATAATTATTGTGTTAATACTATCTATGAGAGATAAGTAGAAAACAATTATTGCGTTTATAATATCTAAAAGAGATGTGGGGAAAGCATAATTATTGTGTTTATACTATCTATGAGAGATAATGAGAAAACGTAGTTATTGGATAAATAAGGGAAAAACATAGTTGCTGTGACCATATACTATCTAGGAGAAATATAATAGGACAACCATAGTTATTTATTTCATAGTATTTAGGAGAGCTAAAGAGAAGATTATAGTTATGGTTTGTATTTTCTAGAAGAAATAACAGTCAAACATAGTCTTAAGATTCTAATTTTGTATTGTCAAGTCCTACTTCATGAAAGCCTATCTTTTTGCCAACAAATGAACCCCATGACAATCGCTTGCAAGTGATCCTCTGTCTCTGTGTTTCTCTCTCTCTCTCTCTCTCTCTCTCTCTCTCTCTCTCTCTCTCTCTCTCTCTCTCTCTGTCTCTCTCTCTCTTTCTCTCACTACTATTTGTCTGTCTCTGTCTGTCTGTCTGTCTGTTTCTCTCTTTCTATCTTTCACACACATACTCTCCTTCTCTGCCTCTGTATCTGCCTTCCCCTCTCTCTGTCTCTCCCTCTCTCTCTCTCTCTCTCTCTCTCTCTATCTCTCTCTCTCTGCCTCTGTCTCTCTACCTTTTTCTCTTTGTCTGTGTGTGTCTCTCTGTGTATGACTCTATCTCTCCCTCTCCCCCCTCTCTCTCTCTCTCTCACTCACACACACACACACACACACACATGCACACTCTGTCTGTCTGTCTGTCTGTCTGTCTGTCTGTCTGTCTGTCTGTCTGTCTGTTTGTCTGTCTGTCTCTCTGTGGATTAAAAGTCTCTTAGGGAACTATACGGCTGCTGTCAGAAAGCAATACTCGCCTTTCTGAGTCAATAGACCGTAGACACTGCTACTAGTAGATCTAATAGTACATTGTAAAAAGCATATCGCCGCTATCGATTGACACAACTTTATTTATTTAGGGTATAATTAATTAAGAGGTGTCTCTATGTGTGTGTGTGTGTGTTTAGTGGGAAAAGGGAGGGTGGGAGGGGGGGGGCGAACTGGCCTAAATGATAGGACTTTGGTTTCCTGGTCGATAGGTCCCCAGTTCGAAACTACTGTCGGATCATTTGTCCGATTCCACCCCCTACATTGGGTCGGTGTCAATAAAATGTAACACTAACAAAAAGCAAAATGTTTATTCATTTCGGTGACTGCCTGTTTGTTTGTTTGTTTTTTTTTAGTTGCTGCTGTTATTTTTATTATTACGTTGTTGTTTTTTTAAGCCCCCGTATAAACCCTTTATTTCTTGAGTAGTGCACCAACTACGAGGATGTCCCTCATCTCACCACTGCGTGCCTGTCCACAAAGACACACACTCAATGAAATAAGAGACAACCTTCAATTAAGTATCACCTTGTTTTTTTTAAATACAATACACGTATCTTGTAGAACATAAAGCCTTCTCGTAACACTGTCTATCTACTATCCATAAATTAATGCATTTCAACCCGTCCATTGTGTTTTGTCGCCTTTCAAGTTGAACAGAGAAGCCTGAACTTACTGATCAATGTGAAAGGCCTGAATTCAATACGTCACCTCAGTTGAAAAATATCTTATCTAATTTCTAAAAAAAAAATACTCTAAATCTGTAGTGTTTAGCACCGAGATAGAATAATTATTATGTAAGTGAGACGATGAACTGCTGTGGTTTCATGCACAGCACCGTTTCCCTAACCTTTGTTGACACCTGACCCGCAATGAACTTAGCGAGTTAGTCATGCGTTTCGCTGGACAGTGGCTTTTCTCATAATAATTACTGTACCGGACTGTGAAGGCGTAGGTCTCGCAATCTAAAACCCTCCACTCTTGTTGCGCTTGATAGGTCTAGATCTAGATGTTGGTTGTTATTTCGTTCTCGTTTTTCTTCCTTTCCGTTTTATTATCGTTTACTTTCTATCTCCCTCAATCTCCCTCTCTCTCTCTCTCTCTCTCTCTCTCTCTCTCTCTCTCTCTCTCTCTCTCACACACTGGCGGACGCGACAGCCCTGAGGTAAAACACCGGTTTTCAACACAGGTGGCCCGTGGTTCGAGACCTGGAAATTTCATTCCTAATGGTTGGGTCACTGCTAGTTAAATGAATAATGTGAGCGACTGAAACAGGAGCTATGGTATCCCCGCACTGTCTGTGTGTGACGGTAGGTAAAATTGTCTGACGTCAGTCTTGGGGACCGTCCACAATGTGGACTAAAAGTGTCGACGTTGAACATAAAAAGCAACAAAGAGAAAAACAAAAAATAACTCTCTCTACCCTCTCTCTCTCTCTCTCTCTCTCTCTCTCTCTCTCTCTCTCTCCCTTTTCGGTAAAGGGTTGAAGTGAGATAAAACAAAAATAATAATTAAAAAGAAAGAGAGAAAGAGAGAGAATGGAGAGAGGGAATGAGAGAGCTGGGAGATTTAGAAGGGAGTGGGTGGGTGCAGAGATGTGAATGGACAGCATCTTGACCGCACGAGTTTTGCCTCACTGGTTCTGGGTAACTGGATAGTGAACTGGATTGGACAGTCTAGCTTAGAGATCTGTTATACTGTGAGAGGTACTACGCTTGGTTGCTCTCATTGTCAATATAAAAAACAACTCTAAAGATGTAGGTCTACGACTCGAAAAATATTCATGAAACTAAAGACACCCCCCCCAAAAAAAAAAAAAAACAACAACAAACAAACAAACAAAAAAAAAACAATGACAATTTTTTAGGTTTACCGTTCATAGTTACACAAACGATAACAAAAATTTGCGGAAAATTCGATGCGAAATTGAATAAACAATATTGTTTAAAAAAGATCAACAACAACAACAACAACAACAACAACAACAACAAAACAAAATAAAACAGAAACAAAACAAAACAACCAGCACATACACATAATTCTATCCTTGGCATAATTCTGAAAAAAAGCAAAGCAACTACAAAAGGGAAAAAAAAACAACAACCAATAACAGCAGTTGTATCGGCGCTTCCTTTCCCGCGAATAGTTTTAATGTTTTTGTTTTGTTTTGTTTTGTAACGTTCTGAATCCGGTGTTCATACAAAATTGTTGGTGTCTTGAACAAAGTTGAAGAGTGTTCTAGGGCGGGCCACATAGCCTCAATATTAATACGACAAGGTTCGGATAAATTAATGCATGGAACGAGATTTCTAAGCTTACGATACGCATGTTGACTTAACAATAAACGGAGACCTTGAAATTGAAGGATGATTGAAAGCCACATGTAGATCTAATTTTTTGGACGCGCTGATCTAAACCCATGCATGGTTTTCCCATGGAATCCTACTTCACTAGACAGTCACGAAGAGTCCCATAGCAGGAAAATGGCAACATACCCCACCCGCTTCAGTTAAGACTGATAAGAGAGCGTCCGTCCAAACAATCTAAAGCTACTTCACGCCCAGTTCGTTTTGGAAGTCCTTGCTCTGAAAGTTAGTGGAATCTCGAAAAAAAAACCATAAATTCCAGAATGTACCTTTCTTCAATATTGTTAAAGTCTAAATAGCCTTTTTTTCCTTAGAGATTTTATTATATAGACATGGCCTTCACCAAAAAAAAAAGAAGCTCTGTCGGTTATTTCATTGACGTAATATTTATAAGTCGGGAAATCATGAAAGGCTAATAAAAAAGGAAGATGAAAAAAAAAACGGAGAGAAAAAGATATCTGTTAAAAAACACATCCACAGTTTAACTATAAGCCTTCTTCTGCAAAATAACATAAGACAAAATCGAAAAAAAAAAAACAAAAAAACAACAAAAAAAACAACAACAACAACAACAAAAACAAACAAACAAACTGACAAACATACAAACAAAACGCACACGTACACACAAGAAAACAACAAGTTAAGCAAACAAATTATCAAATTTTAAACATTGGCTGTCTACAATTGAAAAATCTAATCGTGGTTCATGCAACAAACAAAACACACACACACACAAAAAAATTCAATAATTATATGAAAACAGTCTTATACATACCATGGTAGCCAATCAATGAACCGTTGTTATGAAATCCTTCTAAAACACATTTGTAAAAACCGCAATTTGTCTAAATTATGTCCCTTAGTAGCCGAAGTCCATTGGTGCAATAATATATTATATTACCTACAGAGCATGGAAAAAGATAGTTTTAATTTACGCTAGATCCTAGATTCTATGTGTCAAAGATAATTTCATATTTTTCACCTTACGAAGAACTTTATATCGTATCTATATAAAACATTAAACTTAAGAATAATATTTCCAAGTGTTTGCCTGCAAGTTACAAATAACATGAAGCACTAAATTGTTTAGTGTGCATGCAGTTTATATAGATCGAGATTGCTGAGGTTTATTGGCGACAAAAACTCTTCTCGGAAAATCCGGTACTATCTTTAACTTCACTTATCCGAAGGACTCGACATAACGATTGGCTAGCCTGTTCAAGCATTCAAGGGACTTCCCCTTTTTTCGGCTAGGTGACCTTGATCCTAAGCAATCCAACAAACCCTCAGCGGCTCAACACATCTATTCAACATTGTAATGCCTTACCTCCACCCATACCTTTAACACCCTCCTCCACCCCCCACCTTTCCACCCTCTGTTTTTTACCCACGCCATTTTCTTCTTCTTAACTCTCTTCTCGTCCTGCCTTCTGCCCAATACCCGTAAAGACCTCATATTCTCCAGTGCTGATATCTTCCACTCTCCGCGACGTTCCTTGTCACCCCCCCCCCCCCCCCCCCCTCGCTAGCCGAGCGTTTGACACCGCGAGTTTCAACTTTCAAGAAGTTTGTGTCTCTGCCTTGTCTCCAAAAGTTAGATCTAGAAGGTCGGTCTGGATCTAGATATGTAATGCATAACAGCAGGTATCCATGATCCACCATCCAGTATCCAGGTCTAAGCCTAGAACCCCTGAATTGAGCGGATTGTCCAGCCCTTTCCCTATACTATTCCTCCTGCTCGTTCTCCTCTTTGTCCTGTGCAGAGGTACTCCTCGTATAACACCAATTAAGAGTACACTAATTTTTAACATCGCAAAAGTTGGCAATCGCAAATTTACACTCAGGATAAAAACAAACGATCACCAAACAGCAACTTCAAAAGATTAGATGAGGCATAGAACTATTTTGTTTTGTTTGAATGTAACATTATAGCTGTCGATACAATCCGGGAAAGACGTATTCTATAAACATACATCGTTTATGCTTATCACTTTACATCTTATCATAGATTAAAGTGGGCAACTGGGTATACCGGTAAGTATTGGACAGATAGACGGTGACTAACTGCATGGACAGATAGATAGACGCAGCGATAAAAGATCAATAGACAAAATAGGGAAAAATAAGTTTGGAACGTAAATCGAGAGATATAAAAAATATATCTTTATACATATGGAGAGATAGAGAGATAGATAGATAGACAAAGACAAACACAGAGGCAAAAAGAGACAGACAGAAAGGCAGACAGAGATACAGACAGACAGACAGACAGAGCCAGAGATAAAAACAGGGAAACAGACAGAGAAAGACTCAGAGAGACAAACCGAAAGAGACAGACAGTGAGGCAGAGAAACAGACAGTGACTGAGAGATAGCTAGCCAGACAGCCAGACAGACAGACAGACAGAACCACAGATACACATACGCACAGAAAGACAGTGACAGAGACAGTGATAGAAAAAAGACACAGAGGAACAGACAGAAATACATACAGAGGCACGCACACAGACAGTCAAACATACATTCACACATACAGAGACAGAAAGACAGATTAAGCGACGGCAAAAATCAACTCAAAGCATAAGACTATAGCCAATCGATGGTAAAAAAAAACCCAACAACAACCACACATCGAAGGAGAGGAACGTACATACACTAACTTTTCGCATGTTTTTTTTTTCTTTAGGCCGAGGAAAGGAGGGGCGGTTGTTTTTTTTTTCTTTAGGCCGAGGAAAGGAGGGGCGGGGGTTAACCTGGAAGTGCTGTGGTGATAAAAGAGGGACAAGAAATGGGACCAAGTAAACCTGAGTCAGATCATAGTTTACATTCTCTAGGTTATCCAAGCAAAGCGCACGTTTCCAAAACAGCTATTTTTAGCTACGGGAAATCTATCGTGCCAAAAAGGTAATAAAGGAACAGAAGAAAAAAACACACGCTCATTAATATTCTACTCGCAACAGTTAAGAACAAACGCACACACACATACCCAGAAACATACACACATAAGCAATGCCCTTCAGGCATAGACAACAAAGAGGAAATACCCTCTCCGTATCGAATTCTTTGTATGGCTAAATAGCAGGTTACATGATCCCTGCTTTCTTAGAGTAAGGTTATGGCGTTCTTTTGTTGTTGCTGTTGTTGTTGTTGTTGTTGTTGTTGTGGTGGTTGTTGTTGTTGTTGTTGGTGTTGTTCTTGTTGTTGTTGTTCGTGGTAGTTGTGTCTTCTTCTTCTTCTTCTTCTTCTTCTTCTTCTTCTTCTTCTTCTTCTTCTTCTTCTTCTTCTTCTTCTTCTTCTTCTTCTTCTTCTTCTTCTTCTTCTTCTTCTTCTTCTTCTTCTTCTTCTTCTTCTTCTTCTTCTTCTTCTTCTTCTTCTTCTTCTTCTTCTTCTTCTTCTTCTTCTTCTTCTCAACCCCCTTTTTGCGCCCTCCCCTCGTCGTCGTCGTTGGTGTTGTTTTTGTTGTTGTTATTGCTGTTGTTGATGTTATCACCATACTCACCGTCATCATTATCTGAGTTGTTTTCTTTCTATAATTCTCTACATAAAATAGGAACGACAGTATAACCCCTGTTATCGATAGCATTGAAGACCACAAAAAGTAAACAACACAATCGTAAACAACACAATAGCGCTTCGCTCAAAACCACAATATTATTATAAAACATGTATTGGTTGTTAACTATTCTACTACATGCACTACAACCGTTGTACAGGCCTATCTACCATGTAATTCTAGCTTTCTTATGTTCTACCGATTCAAAGATTTATAACAACAAATCGAATCAAAGTGTAAACTGAAGAGCCACAGAAGGACAGGTTAGGCGGGTACGTCTTAGTCTCAGGGCAGCGTGGTCACTGCTCAGTATGCGAGTCTTGACCAGTGCATGCTGTGAGACCAGGTCCGTTACTCAGCTACCAGGACCAGAGGCAAAACTTACGAAAGCAAAGACTAGGAGTACTAAGTACGCAGCGCAGAGACATAAATTTAGACGCCTGTCTGTGGCGCCTAAATATAATTATGGCAAGTCGCGGGTGTATACTCTCTCTATTAAGTTTCTAATTGCGTCTCGAGAGCTAGAACCAGTGTATCGATAGTCTGTGATGGAAATCAGGTGTTATAATCATGCCGGGAAGACGAGGTGTTCGTATGGTGTTATTAAGTAAACGTGGATAGGGCCTATCTAGAAAACGTTGCGGCAACAACAACAAAAACCCACCTACCCTAGTTTTACAAACCTATAAAAATAAATATAAATGGCAATTCTAATTAAATGTGTACGCTTTGAAATCATGTATTTTTTCCCTTTCCTTTTGTGTAACCTTTCTCTACACCGTAAACTCTCGATTAGTAAGGGTCTATCCTAGGCCTATATAGATCTTGATCTAGTCTATCTAGATAGGCATAATCTTTTCTACTTTTTGTTTGTTGTTGTTGTTTTTTTTATTCGATTTTTTTTGCATATTTAGATCAATATCTAAATGCTCCTTGTAAAAAGTCTGGAATATATAACTTTGCATTACTAAGCCTGGGGAAACTCTAGGTAGATACATTGGACTCACATAAAACCAGAAAGAAATAACACATCAATCACAGACCTGTCTTTGTACAAATATCGTCATATAGGAGGCTGGAATTTGAAGCTCACCTGAGTCTGAGGCCGATCAGTTAGATAACCTTCAATGTAAGGATAACTATGAACCAATAAACGTGCTTCTAGATGGCCCTCTCGCTTGTTGGTAGTTGCATAAAACAAACCCAGTCTCCTCTAATGGGTTAGGTTAAAATCAAGACAAGCATTATTTGTTTCTGAGTAATATATGCTTTACTTAAAACAAATCATTTTTTTTTTAATTAATAGATATAAATCGCCTATACAACTATATTTCTGGATTATGTCATAGTTTGTCATAGTTTGGTTCTTTCAACCACCTTTGGAGGTTTGTTGTCCTTTCCTCTATAAGTAGACCCTAGAAAAGTAAACTTCTAGCCAACATATTTTTGCCATTTTGTCGAGTGGAAGGGTGATTATCCAAATTCGGAGTAACAATATAAAAACTCTGAGGAAAAGCATATATAAGTCGATTATATGAACCATAAAAGTTTAAGGGTTACCTGCGAAACGAGTGTAATCCGAGGAAAAAGCGAAAATTCCTTGGCAAAAAGAAACATTTTCAATTGGGATATCTTAAAATTAAAGAATCGTGTTAGGAATAATCATGAAGACAACCGCAAATGGTATTCTTTGAGCATTTTGAAAATGAAACTACCGCAAACTAAATGTAGGTTTAGGTCATCTATCACTAAGGCAAAGTAACTAGAATGAAAGTTGCAAAATTAAATGGGCATACCCTTCTAGCCAAATAGCTTCTCAGGATGAGCAGTTTCATCGAAATCCGTTTTTTGGACCAGATGGCATCACAGCACTTGTGAAATCGGCGTAAAATGGGGGAAATCCGAGCACCCAATCTGGGGCGGTGCTGTTTTCGCAGGTTGTCTTGAAAATAAGAAGACCCAGATCTAGTTCTAGTAACTGTTGTTCTTCATTGGCCAGACCCACCGCGCAAACGTCGGGATGAAAAGATATATAGAAATGTCCAAACAATACTTGATGCTACTGAGCACGCCCCCTCTAGGGCAGTGTAAGATCTAAGACACACACACACACACACACATACACAGATAGAGACAGAGAGAGATGGAGAGGTGGTGCTTCAGGCACTTAATACTCACGTTAGACGGGAAAATTGTATTCAACCCATATCTAAATCTAGATATAGATACACTCATCTTTACTATCACATTAAACTTCGACAAAATAGCGCATTCTTTTTCTTCGGGAATTCATTTCATTGGAAAAGAACGCAACAACAATAACAACAACAACAACAACAACAGCAAAGATGGTCGTGATTTCCCACAAACTAATTTTTTTTTTAAATAATGCACGTTATAAAAAAAAATATTTGAAAAGTAGAAATGTAAGTTGACTGAGAGTTACGGGTCGCATTTAGAAGACATGAACTTTAATTTAGGCTGAAGTAATCTCAACAAGCTCGAGTAATGCTAAAATGGGCGGCTTATTCTAGTCTTTAAAAGGGAACACAACCGAACAAAAACTTTTTTGGATATAAATGTAACACAATATAGATGATATCATGACGCACGCCTCTCTTTGTGGAACAGTTCCATAGTCCTGCGAAATCTCATTGCTAATCGTTCTTGGGAGCCATAGAATCATTAAAATGCTTCAATAAACTTAATTCTTCGACAGACAAAGATTGTAGGTTGATCATATATTACCGTGATGAGTAAAATATGGTGATATTGTGGAGGCTTTTGATTTTTAACCAATTCTGACCAATATAGTTACAGACTCAGACCTAGACTTAATGACATTAATAAAACAAATATTGTACTAAGATCATTGAGTAACGAATGTTACGAGAAAGTCTTTGCATGCGTGAATCTTAAACTCAACTTCATTGTATGATACTGACATCGATCAGACAAGTAATGAACGATATCTGGGGAATATTCAGGCTGGGCACACAAAGTATTATATACTTGAACTATCTCATAAGTAGAATCAACAACCACGAACATAGAAAAGCTTATAGCTAGTGAGTGACTTGGTGGTTAATGTAATTGGTATTGCCTTGTGAAGACATGAAGGGTGCTGATTCAATCCCTTCGCAAAACACTTTTTAAATACACCCCCCCCCCTGTATTCTAGACACCTTCTTTCTCTCCCATATCTCAGTTAGAAGTAAGATTTAAGTTTTATTTAAATGGCCTCTTCTTTTTCTTATGCCTTTTTTTTTCTTATTCTTCTTTATTTTCTTTCTGCATTTATTGCTTGTACTTTCAGACCCTTATATCTAGCTCTTCCTATCCCAGCCTCTATTGCAGCTTGCCTCTCTTGTCTGTAATTAAAACCACTTTAAGAGGAAACATAAAGATCCGGGATCGGAATGGATCTACAACAAACGTATATCTTTAGATTTGAGAAACTATCTAGATGTAGCCTACACTTCAATACTTATTTTCATCATATCATGTTGAATTCATTCTACTTGCAACATTTGTCACATTATTTTCACAATATATTAAACTCATCTGATGAACGTATACTTAATGTTGTTGTCTGTTACTTAGACCAAATATGTAAAGGAAGGCATGGATCTTTGTCTATTTAAAAAAAGCGGAAATCCATGTTATCATATTGATGTTTATTCATTTGATGTACGCCTCAAAATCCAAATCCTCTTCTTCTTCTTCTTCTTCTTCTTCTTCTTCTTCTTCTTCTTCTTCTTCTTCTTCTTCTTCTTCTTCTTCTTCTTCTTCTTCTTCTTCTTCTTCTTTTTAAAAAATGCGGAAATCCATGTTATCATAATGTATGTTTATTCATTTGATGTATGGATCCAAATCTTCTTCTTCTTTTTCTTCTTCTTCTTCTTCTCTCTTCCTCTTTCCTATCTACCCACCCCCACACTTTTACAGACACAGATTTAGGGGCGAAGGCCATTCGCCTTGCATGCAATATTCCTATTATTCCATCCATGTTCAGAGCGAATTGTCAAATCTTAACTGTACGGCCCTGGGCGAGGCAACCGTTAATCACCGCTCTGTCCATTGTCCATTGAACGTCGTCAGAACGGCTTAGCCACTCATAGTCGTACATACTTACATACTAATCTTGCGAACAAGTGGATCGGGATGCTTGAACTTCCAAGAAAAACCGCTAAGCGGACAATGAGACGTTCACAACAACATTATTTTAGTGATATTTCATTCGGTTCCTCTTTCTTTGCCTCTCTCCTTATCTCTGTCTCTCCCATTTTCTCTCTGTTTTTTTTTCCTCTTTTTCTCTCTGTCATTCCCTATGTATCTCCGTTGCTATCTATCTCCCTGTCCCTCTCTTTATCTCGTCGTCTTTCTCTTTTGCTTTCTCTCTACATGTATGTCGATCACACGTTCTCTCTCTCTCTTTCCTTTTTCCTCTATCTCTCTCTTCTTTCTCTCAATACCTCCTCCCTAAATACTCTCATAACCATGCAATAATTATCCTTTTTCAGTCTCCACACTTGCTTAAATATTTTCACATCCCTTAATTTGTTTACCTTACCAAACACTGACCTCTTTTTCCATGGAAACATTTAAGAGAAAACTCAGTCGATAGTTATAACTGTTACTATGGATGTTACATTCGTCTCCCCTCACCCCTTGCCCCCCCTCTCCTGTTTTTCCCCTATCACCTCTGTTTCGATGGATTTTTTTTCAGAGAATACGTGGCCAAAAGACAGTTATTGCATATATTGTATTCTTAGTACAGTGCATAACGGATAATACCTAGAGGACCATCGAGTGCGAAGAGATATTGTATGCGGCTGCATCTTGTCACTCCTAACGCATGCTCCAGAGGAAACAAATGGCCTGGCCCTCAATAGTTGGTGTTTTTTGGCTTGTTGCGTGCCGGGGGTCTGCAGTTCCAGTCGGCAATCTGCGTCTCATGTAATCTCCTAATCTCCAGCACACAAAGCCCAGCTGTGGTGACGATCATAATGATAATAATGATGGTGGTGGTGATGGTTATGATGATGGGACTTAGCAACCCGGAATTTTTCACCAGAGCTCTTGACTCAGACAGGCTCTCTGCTGGTTTTCTAGAACTCTACTGACAGGAATAACAGGATGTCACACGAGTCCTACACCGAGATTAGTCGCCGAGTGTCGAGCTGGCGTGTTGTTGCTCTAGATCCAACAGGCAAACCGAGCTGTCATCACCCAGGCTCATGTTGGTGTACACGATCAAGTACTTAGTAACATCTTCAAGTGCCTTAAGCATCTACAAGTGACTCGGCCGAGTGGGTGAGTTGGGTAGCGAGAGACAAGGAAGGCTCTCACACGGACACACGCAGTGACAGATGGAGAGAAAGGATAGAGAGGGTGTAGGGAGAAAGAGAGAGAGAGAGAGAGAGAGAGAGAGAGAGAGAGAGAGAGAGAGAGGGAGATAGATAGACAGAGAGATATACACATACACACACACACAGAGACAGCGAGGCGGATGTCACAAGCTAGCTAAGTACTTGAAAGTTCACACCAGAAACAAAAGCGGACACGCTCACAAGCAAGCAGACAGACACATGAACAAGGCTATGACAGCATCTTAAATTGACGGCAACTACACAGTCTTATAGTCTTAAAAGAATGTTGACATGTTATATTATGATTTTTAATGTTCTCCTTATATCAACGCATTGCTGTAATACTTATTAGATTTAACCCGGATAAAGATTTATCTAGATCTAGATCCTAGATTTCTAAATTCACGATTGTGCTCTCTGTTGTAACTTGCTCAATACTAAAATAGTAGACGCAGTTACTACTTGGAAATAGATAAGGCGCTAGATGCAATAGTCGGGCGCTCACATCTACTTTTCCTTTAGACGGGCGTCTATATCAACTTTCTTTTTATACTAAGTACTCTTGCCACAGACAGGCGTCTACACCAACTTTCTCTTTACACTAAGTACCCTTTGCCATAGATGGGTATCTAATATACTTTCTCTTTATATTAAGTACCCTTGTCATAGACGGGCTTATATATCTACTTTCCCTTTATACTAAGTACCCTTGCCATAGTCAGGCGTCTACATAATTATGTGTGGTGACGTTACCTACTGAGACGTTTTGCGGCATTATACATTTTTGACATATTGATACCACGGTAAAGACCGACATCTAAGCTCTAAAGTTGTGAACAAAGTATCCAAATATTTTTTTTCAGAAAGGGTTCAGATGAGTGTCGGGTTTTCATAAATGCGAGAAAACCGCAGTTGAAGTTTGCTGATATAAAATTGAAAAGAATGCTTAGCAACGGGCGTTTTTATGCTACTTTACTGTGTTATCATAAGCTTGCATCACTAATCTATACTAAAACAATGCAACGAGAGGCTGTGTGTAAGATCAATTGGGTTCATTCTCTCTGTGATCTTATCCTTTGTTAAACATTTCTCTCGGTGTGATTGCTATAGTTTTTACCCGAACATTATTTGAGGATCAATAATAAGTTAGAAGATTATACATTTACCCCATACCGCTCCTATATCTAAATATTAGATTAGATCTAAACATAAATCTACGTTGATGATCAGTTAGATATAGATTTACGAGATTCGAACTTGATTGTCAAGCTAGATCTGGATCTATATTTAGATATGCATCTAAGACTCTATTGAAGTTTTTGATCTTAATTCAATGCAGAATATGTTTTAAATTCAAAGAAACATACCCATCATTTGTCATTTTTTTAACCAATTGCCTACCATGTTTAAAAACAAGTACGAGAGAGTATCAAAGTACAATGAGGAAACGTCAAAACACAACACCTAATAGCCGTGATGAACAATTTAAACAGAATAAAACGCTCACGACGGTTAATTGCAATAATACAACACCGTATTGAGATGCATAGAGTCTAGAGGTAGAGAGAAAATAGACAGGAATCATCAATGTTTACATTTATTTCTGCTAATATTAGATTTAACAAGTGGAGAATGTCCAGTAATATTCATGAAGGGAAAGGAATGAGAGAAAAAAGTGATCGATAGAGACTGCAGGGTGAAGAAAACAGAAGGATGTTGAAGAAAACGTGGTCTCTGGCAATACTATCGACACATCGATGCTAGTTGAACTGTATAATCAGAACACAAAAGAGTTAGAATTGACGTTTAAATATCGATATGTAAGGTAGCCCAACTTTTCAATCTTCGTTTACATTCCATACTCTAGTTGTTAGCCGAGATTTACACCTGCTTTGTCTTTTTACTATGCCATAGACGGGCGCTTACATTTCTACTTTATCTTTATGCCTTATGCCATTTTGTTTAATTTTCTCAAAGCTGCCATTTGGAAGAGCTTGTTTGCCGAATCTTGCCACATTAGTTTGAATATTACCTCATCTCAGTTGAACAATTTTCAATGAGAAAGGACATTTTACAGCTGAGGTGACGGTCAACTAAAAGCTCCATTACATTCATTACAAGACCAAATAGCTGTTTGTTGAAAATCCATAAAATCAACAGTGGATTGCTAGAAAGGAAACAAGTTATGAGGCAGGTAAACAACAATTATATCTAAAAATACACTTAGCCCAGAAATTACCCTGATAATACGTCAAAAAAGGAAAAAAGAGACTCAAGAAAATAAATGAGCTCAAGATAGAAAATGACCAGGGTAGTCTAACCCGAATTGTATAATTTTGCAAAAATTCAGGAAAAACATGTTTAGTAAAGTGTCTACACTATTGCTCGATATTCCGAATTGATTCAAGGATATGATGTCAGGTTTGGTGATTATTTCATCATTTCCGTTGCCCAAATTTGATGGGTTTTTAACAAACAGCCTGTTTACGTCTTTTCTGAATAACGCTGCACGCATATTGGCGGCGAGGCTGAACTTTTAACAAACATGACTGTTATCGTTTTAGGCAAGCGTCATCAATATTGGCTCTGTACCTTGTGGAACCACAGGCAGTATTTGTCAAAAATCTCCGCAGAGCAGAGTATGTAGTCCACCCATGACTTGATCTGATCGATGAAGCATAGGCGCTTCATCAATTATCAGTATTGATGCCTCTTGGAAGACACGTGCAAGTGCAGTGCATTTTTTTTAACAGGGAATAATTATAGGAGTATCACTTTGTACAATATTGAGGGCCACTTTAGATATAATACAGAGAGTGCGTCCACCTGGTAATAATGTAGCCGCAAGACCACTACTGGATGTAGCAATTGCACTTTTCCCTTGATCTCTGAGTGATGTAAGTACAGTTTAAAAATTAATGTCTTACCACAGTCACTAGGGGGCATCCAAAAAATAAAGTCTAGATCAAGATTACATTTGTTCCTGATTTGAAACGCAGTTAGACCGAACTGTCTACACAGTTGAACGTTTAAATAACCTCTATACTAATTATTTAATGCACTCTTGATCAGATGCAGACTTAATGCTATGTAGGCTTAGCTTACAAATGAAGAAAATCGTAACCTTAAATAGTCAAGAACAAAAATGTTGTGCGATGTTTCATGGCTGTTTGATCGACAAATCAATTTGAAGTGTATGGCATTTATAAAATGTAATTAATGGTTTATGCGCCATCGTATAAAAAATAAATGAACCAGCCCTAAACATTCAGAAAATTCCAATGTACCAACGTATCCCAATTCCAAGTTTGTACCTTGAGTAGCAATGGTGGAGAAGCCGATAATAATTTACTAAGTTCACAAATCTAATTGTAGCAAAGATCGTGAAAGCTTGTCATGTTTACTCAGAAAAACATGAAGAAAATAAACTTGTGAAAGTTATTTTTGAATAGTACTTTTATAGTTTGTTTTTTCCCCCCCCCAAATTTCGTCGGTAATGATTTTTTCTGTCTTTTTTTTTTTTCCATTTTATTACATACATGTAGTTTAAAAATGAGGTTTAAAAGAGAATGATGCTAAACACATGGGAGAATCGAAAATTAGGGCTAAAACACAGACTTGTGATAGGGGTAAAAAGAGGACAGGGTTGGAGAGAGAAAGGGAGAGAGACAGAATCTGACAGATAGAAAAGAGAAGAAAAAGTATAAGACATAGAGTGAGAGAGAGAGAGAGAGAGAGAGAGAGAGAGAGAGAGAGAGAGAGAGAGAGAGAGAGAGGGAGAGAGGGGGGATGGGGAGAGAGAGGAGATGATGAAGAGACAGACGGAGAAAAAGTAAGGGGTGACAACAACCTTGCATATGTCATGAATGGACATCGTTGAGCGTTGAACATCCTCATCGCCCTCAAATTAGCCTTATGCCTGTAGCATCCGCCTGCAACAGGAGTCAAACACGCACTTAACACTGCGGCAATTAGCGGAGGTCAGAGGCTGAACAAAGTTTGTTACAACCAGGCTTAACAAAACAAAGCACTTGTCTAGTTGTCTTCGTAGCCTGTTAACCCTGGTGATGCGCAATTGAGCATACCGCAGAATTAGGAGTACTTACCAAATTACTGTTACTGCGATTTTTCAGCTACACAGAAGTTCCAAGAAATTTAAATCAGTTTATACAAAGTTCCACGAAACCCTTGGAAATTACAGAAATAATGTTAATAATATAATTTCCATGAATGAATTTTTTGTTAGATTCATTTTTTATTGAATAATATACTATGGGTACAATTGGTAACGGTACCTTAAAATATTAATATTAGACAGGAGACCCAAATTGGGGCATTAGAGACAAAATCAAAGAATCAAAGAATATAATTATGGGCTGGCCAGTGGCGGCAGAATTTCAGACAATCGATGGACACCAAGAGTTAGCTTTCTGCACACCAGACTATTCCAAAGAACAAAAGGAAGACCAAGCCTGAGGTGGAGAGACCACATAGGATATCCGTTTACAATTCAGTCGATGGGACAGACAGAAGATCCTGGTACTGGAAGGTCTTTGCAGAGGGACTATTCCACAGAGTGAACGTACCCAGATTTAGATTGAAACGTAGATTACGTACCTGAGGTCCGAAAATTATTCTAAAAGGTCTGATAATGAGACGACGGGGCCATTAGTTAAGGTTTAAACCTGGTCATTGTTTAGAGCACTAATGACAGCTATATAGCACCAATCTCTACGTGATATTTACTCTATATTATCGTATAAACTTGATTGTTCAGCTGTATATTTCTAAGCTGATGGGAGCGTCGGTACCTCAGCCGATTAGTGCTCCAAAATGACACGTAGAGGTGTGTAGTTCGAATCTTAGCTGGTACCCCCGAATTTGTAAAGTGTACTTCGGAACATAGAAAACGTAAGACTACAATATTTATAGAAAGCGAGAAATGACACAAAAGGCTCCTACAGTGATAGAGCGGTTTGACACCACAATCATGGTACTGTAAACTTGGACCACGGAGTAAGCAGAGTCTTTAAAGTAGAAAAGCATTCTTAGTCCATGATCTAAGTTTAGAATACTGTTGCACTTCCTACTTTTCATTTGTTACAAAAATAATGATATCCGTGACTACCTGGAGCAATAGATGTTGAGAATGCAAGGATAAACATCTAAAAAAAAAACAACAGTACTATTTAAAGACAAAGAAAAGTTATGACCCATCTCAGTGGAACTTATAAAACGAGATAGACAATTCAGAAAAATATGAAGCCTATGAAAACTGGATAGAAAATTCAGGAAAAATTATTATGAAGCGTATGGAACGTTGTTAACCTTAACGAAAAGAAACCATTGAACTAGCACACTGTTTAGATGTTTAACAGAAAAAAATATTGGGAAGATCGTTTAGACGGATGGATTACAGATCAGTGGAAAGGTTATGTTTGTATCTTAGTTCAGATCTATGAAATTTCTATCAATGTATCTTAGTGGTTTGGTGGCTTATGACTATGTTTTTTTTATTTCTTTAATTAGATTTGCTTGCATATTAAAAGCTATAATGACACGAATGCTTTTTACATTATCATTGTTAATTTATAACGTCCATTAAATAAAATATTCACTTTTTATTAAGGCAGCAATATCTGTCTCTGTTTCTCTGTCTCTGTTTCTGTCCCTGTCTCTGTCTGTCTCTCTCTCCCTCTCTCTCTCTCTCTCTCTCTCTCTCTCTCTCTCTCTCTCTCTCTCTCTCTCTCTATCTTTATCTCTTAAGTTCCCTCTCGCGCTTTCTCTCTTTCCGATCTCTCTCTCTCTCTCTCTCTCTCTCTCTCTCTCTCTCTCTTTATTTCTCTCACTCTTTGTCTTTTAGCGACTTTGATTTTCTTTTCTATATATTGTGTGAATGTGTGTGTGTTTGTGTGTGTATGTTTTTATCCATTCTTGGTCATCGTTCTCGTCTTTTTCCTCCCATAATTATTTTGACTATCCATCTCTCTTTTTTCTGTTCTTTCTTCATCTCACATTTTAAGCAAAAATATATTGAGTTTCATATTTCCATTGAGGTGATCACAGACATACTCGAAAATTGGTTTACATCTAATCCAACATAACAGGTGTGAACTGAATGAGTGGACACTTTAAACAGGCATTTTTAATTAAAACTACAATATTGGACTATTTTGTTGTTGTTGTTGTTGTTGTTGCTGTTGTTGTTGATGTTGTTGTTGTTGTTGTTGTGGTTGCTGTTATTGTTGTTGTTTTCTTTCTCGTTTTTTTTTAGTTTACCGCGAGAATTGTTTACTGAAAGTTCCTAAAATACTTACTTTGAAATCGTAGACTGTTCATAAAGATGACTTAATTGCAAGGCAATATTTTTTGTTTATTATTATTTTGTAAATTAATTTTAAGAGATAGAGTTGCCGATGACATCAGAGACTTAGGGATTTTCTAGAAATTCCCCTTTTATATTAAAAAAAAACATCTCCTTTATAATTGTATCGTCAATGTTTGCTAAATTTATAACCGGCTGATGCTTCTTAAGAAAAAAAAAATGTACGTGTTTTCTTTTTCTTTTTACATAAAGTATACACACATGCATAATAAAGAAGACGTTAAAATTATAATTGCCACGTCTTCATACTTGTGGAAATATCATGCCCTACAAAAATAATTATTTTGAAGCGTGTCTTTAATGTTTACAGGCAAAACTTAAGTTTTAGCACCTTGGGCTACCAGTTAGGCCTATGTTAAAAGCAACGGCACCGCGATGTCTAAGACTTCATTATAATGCTGTGTAGCGGGCAGCCTTAGGGGCCCCCTCTATAGCTCTACTTCTAGGAAAGGAAGAATTCATGTTCAGTGAGGCGTAAGAGAGTTAATAAATAATATCGCACAGGTATTGCTAATATTGAAATTTGTTATAAAGATGACTGTAGAGATTGCATTCCGTAATCTCTATTGGAGGGGGAATGGTGACATTTTAAATCAATGAGAACTTAAATATGAAAACAGTATTGTGGAGAAAGATAAATAATATAAGAGCTAAAGCGAGAGAGAGAGAGAGAGAGAGAGAGAGAGAGAGATAGAGAGATAGATGGAGAGGGGATGGAAAGAAAGAGCAACGGACAGGCAGATTGATCAGTTTCCAGAAATAATATACAGATAGACAGACAATTGAACAAAAAAAAACGGTTAGGTAGGCAGACATAAAAAAATTAACTTTATCTTTCACAGAGGCATCAAATAGTTCAATATGGCGTGCAATCAGGCGATTTGAGGTTGAAATGTAAGCTGATAAGCTGGTGTCCATACTCGGTAAAGGGTTCGTCTTGAATCCTAGTGAGGTACAATTTATGAGAGACTATACAATCCATTGAAGTCTGTTTGCTCTTATTATGTTGACACTGACCCAACCAAGAGGGGGCAAATACCACCAAACAAATTGGCCCGTTCTTGAATTTACACACGTAGACTTCCAGTTTGAAGATCAAAGCTCCTTAACGTTCCCTAAGTGTCTGACATAAACCCCTAAAGAGACATCGGCACTAGCTGAGATTTGAACCCGAGACTCTCTTCGCCAGGTCAGCGCACTAGCCAATGAGCAGCCTTATACCAGTTATGGAGGATCACAGTAAAATACGCACTTCCACTTGCGGTTGCCGAAAAATAATCAATAAGAAGGTGCGAGGAGAAAAATTTTCTAACACAGACAAAACTTAAAAAAAAAAAAAAGAAAAGAAAGTGTGTGCTTAAGCTAAATTAGTAAAAAAAAATTGTAAAGCGTGTATTTTCACAGTTGTTTGGTGCACTGGATATGCCAGGTCAAATACAAGCAAGAGGGGTTGGGGGGAGGGGGGTTATTATAAGAAGTCTTTAAAAGCCATTTTCGATGTTAATCCCACCCAACACTCTTGAAACTTTTGAAAATGAAACATATTCCCGGCGCGGTGGCCCTGGGGTAGAACATCGGTTTCCGACGCAAAAGTCCGTGGTTCGATTGCGCTCCCTAATGGTTGGGTCAGTGTCAGTATAATGTGACCGGCTGAAACAGGAGTCATGGTATCTCCTCCCTGTCTCGTGTGTGGCAGCACATAACATTGTCAGAAGTCAGTCTTGGTACCCGTCTACAATATAGCATATACAGTGCTGGTGTTGGACGTTAACCCAACTCAACACAGGACCTGCGTGTCCTAATCGGAAGGTCCCGGTTCAATTCTATTTCGAGCCGTCTTGTTCCCTATTGGTTGAACCGGTGTCAGTACACGTATCATTACATGCTTTGCCATCCGTACAACGATAAAGGATGACGTATTCACGTCTCTTTAGGCATCATCGCTGACTGGCTTCGTAGGTTTAGGATGGGTATATGATTGGACACCGGAGCATATTCCCTTACCAATCGTCTTCGTTTTCCCTATGGACCCCGCAATCGTGTAGCCTCTATTGTGACCTGTTCAGTTCTGACACATCCCTGTTTCTACTCTGCAAAGAGATTCGTACAAATCTCAGTAGTAAGTCTCGCGAGCCATCTGTGATGAAGTCTAGGCAGTCACTAACAGATGACATTATATAGACCAACAATCGTATCCAAACTCTCGTTCCAATTAAAATACAATGACGGTTCCGTGCAAGAAATGAAAATATTCTGTTGCCCAAAGGTTGATATGTTCTTTTCTTGCACCGAAACATCAGTCATGCACTCTGATACACTAAGCTGCGTTTTGTTCATAAATGACTATGGGAAGCAGCGGTGCTAGGAGTAAAAAAGAAGATGAAGGATTGGTAAAGTAAAATAATGTAGAGCGTCACACATTATTTATATGGACGTTGCAATAGCTGTTTGAATGAGCATGGTTGTTGATTCTTTTCGTGGTCTTATTGATTTATATAATTATTCCCTTATTGTAATACTGAGGTCCTAAAGTGTAATTCACCTCACGATAATAAACTAATGGTTCACAGATCTTTTGTCGAGGAAAATTTTGGTCATGCATTCCCATGTTTTATTAAAAATAAAACCGGAGTTGGAAAATTGCCTACATTGTACATGTCTGGCTGTTATCATTATGTGTGTATATAACAGTTACAACATTGTACTTGTATATAGTCCATGTATCTTGTTACCGCTATATTAAAAATGTAAATACAAATCTTTCAACGAATAAAATAAAACAAAACAAAATACTAGTTATAATAAGATGAAGGCTCTGATTCGAAAGAGAGAGAGAGAGAGAGAGAGAGAGAGAGAGAGAGAGAGAGATACTGGAAACGGTTATACAGACAAACAGAAAGACAGAGATAACGACAGAGATAGACAGACAAAGACATCGGGACAAAAAGCAAAAAACTAAAGAGCAATACAAACAGAAAGGAAGGTAGCAAATAGCTAGACACAAATACTTGACATAGATATAAACAAAAACAAAAAAGTAACTGATGCTTTTTTTAGTCAATGTGTAATGAATATAATATTAAAACAACGAGTGTATGTTAGAGCAGGCTCCAATAACACTACAAGTCGTGTTTTCACAAATGAAACTTCAACAACAACACAATAAATCCTGTAAATATGACAGTAAAGAAATCATTGTCGGAAACCAAAATGGCCTTGTTTAGCCAAAGCCCCAATGGATTCTCCTTTTGTGTTGCCCGGTGCGATTTGAAAAGGGCGATAAGCTCCATTCTCCATTGTTCAATTTTGGAATCAAGGTAATAGCGTCTTCGTTCAACATCTGATAGAGGTAAGAATCTTGACATCATGACGATCAAATAGAATAGATTAAACATTGTTTTGATATGAGGGAGATTTTAACGTCTCTTAGGTCTTGAGAAATTCCTGCCCGGCGTTGGGACATGGCCATTGAAGTGTTTCTAAAAAAAAGGAAAGAAGGGGTGGATGAGGCAAGAAAAAGGAGGAGGAGGGGGAGGAGTAGGTAGAAGAGGAAAAAAAAGTGAGGGAGAGGGGGAGGGGAAGCAGGAGGAGAGAAAGGAGAGGGAGAGTGAAAGAAGCAGAAAGCAAAAAAGAAACAACAGCAGCAGTAGCAGCTTTCAATTTACCTTAAAGAGTTTTAACGCATGCACCTCTTTCTTCTCACAATGTCTGCCTAAGACTCTTTTCTCTATCTGATTGTCTGTCTGTCAGTCTGTCCTTCTGTTGGTCAAACTGTCTCTCTCTCTCTTTCACTCTATTTCTCAATATATAGATAGATAGATAGATAGATAGATAGATAGATAGATAGATGATAGATAGATAGATAGATAGATAGATAGATAGATAGATAGATAGATAGATAGATAGATAGATAGATAGATAGATAGATAGATAGATAGATAGATAGATAGATAGATAGATAGATAGATAGATAGATAGATAGATAGATAGATATACACACCCCACCCCCTTTGTCTCTCTCTATCTCTCTATTTCTTGTTAATGTTCTTGCATAACCATCCAGCCGGTACATTCTTTTATCTGGTTCTCGACAAAAAAATTTAGACGCTAAATAGAAACCCCATAGTAATATATCACAGAAGGAATAACAAACTGACATCAAAAGCCACCTAAAGGCTTATTTCATTCAGAAGGATATGCAGGAAAAAAATAAAACCATAGGAAAGACAAACAAAAAATGCAAAACTGGAAATATTTCAATGTAATGGTTCAAAGAAAGAGAGAGAGAGAGAGAGAGAGAGAGAGAGAGAGAGAGAGGGAGAGAGAGAGAGCGAGAGAAACAGTGTGAAATACGTTGACCTTCTAACACATTTTACTATCAATAACGTTGTTTTGCAGTTGGGTTCTAAAACTTGCGTTCGGTAACCAAACGCGCTGTCACATAGAGACAAAGAGGGAGTAATGGGTCAAGGGGGAGTAATCGGAACTTGTGCTTGAACCGGTAACAAAGTGAAACTGATCCAATGAGTATGGCGACCAAACCCACTATCTATCACAGAGAAGTACACCAATCTATTTATGGTGGTTACGTGGTTAACATTGTTGGTCTATTTTCTACCCTACGAAATTCATGGGCATTGTGCAAGGCGTCCAAAAATAGAAGGCAAAGTCACCGAAATATACAAAAACTTGAAGCAAGAATCAAAGTGAGCCATAATTATTTATGAAAAACTTCGAATTGAACTGCGCAAATATTATTTAGCAACAATTATTATAGATATCAAATAACAAATCATTAATGAATTACAAAAAAAACAAAAAATAGTGCGAACATAGATAGAACAGTTAACATATTTGCAGTGTAGGCTGATAGTGTGGGCTGAAAAATACTCTCTAAGAATCACTCTGTCCTATCTATGCATAAAATTAAAGGAAATAAAATCACTTATATCCTTGGTGTACCAAAATCTTTTCACTTCTTTCAATTCGGTGACTTGGCCTTCTATTTTTGGACGCCTTGGTTAGAACGCCAAAGAACAAAAACATTATCGTTACCATAAACAGATTTTGTCAGTGTAAATTTAGACGCGCTCATATGGCGACCTGTCTGAATTCGAATCCGGAACCTCAATATCAGGAACGGCACGCTGCGCCCTACACACTGAGCTGCTTCGCCCTTAAGGTTCAGATTAAGTGGTAGAGCTTTAGTCTCCCAATCTCAAGGTCCCTAGTTCGAAATTTACGATCGAACAAAATTGTATTTCAGACAGTTCGGGGATACCAGGACACCTGCCTCTGCTGCTAAAGTAACCCAACCAACAGGAGAAGAAAAAATCGCCAAATCAGACAAACATCATTCTCTTCGTGCCAGGGACTTTTCACGACCCCCCCCCCCCCTTCTGCCCTTTTTTCCTCGGTAATGTTGGCTTCTTCTATAAATAAATAAATCTCAATTAGTATGTGTATTATATCTGATGGTCAACAACTAGACTAACTCGCGGACGGGTTTCAAGAGTAACGTCTAACAATTCTACATGCTGCCATTCAGAGACAGGGCGGGGACATGAGGACTAATGTGATACTGACACCGGGCAAACTAGTAGGGAATAACTAGAAAAAACTTAGAAAAGTTAAGTATAAGTTGTAGATTGGACAGAGAATACTTACGTACCGGTACAAAGCTTTGTCAGCCAAAAGTGTCATTAAGAAGATGCAAATGTTAATATCTGGTCTAGATCTAAATTACGGCAGTAGTTGAATTAGGATCTCTTGTATTTCTAGAAAACTAAATCTAGATTTAGATAAATGTATATCCGTCCTAGCAAAGATCTTTATTTTAGTTATTTGTAATTGGATCAATACAGAACACAGCGTTCTAGAATGGTGCAAGCCTAGATGTAGGGCCCATAGTAAGGCCTCCCCTAGCGCGTCATGAAAAACTCTGATTGTGAGGTTAACAATTGGGCACACACACATACATACACACACACACACACAGATTGAGGATAATCATCTGTGCAGTGTGCACTAGTGCAGTGCATTATAGACGGCCTGAAATTGCATTTTTATTTTCTAGATCTAGATTCTAGCCCACTAGTGTACAACCCTGATTTGCCTTAGAACCAGTATCCAAAAAAATATAATGATATAAAATTCATACCTTTGTCAAAATCCACGGGGACTACTGAGTCTACGGACTGCTTTTGTAATGTTCATGTCTTAGAACAAAACAAACCAAAACCAGAGATGAAAAATAAAGAAATGCAGATCTAGGTAGTGTAGTTATTGTAGTTAGGAGTTTATACCTCCCCTGGCCAGAATAAAACCAATGTCACAAGTTATTGCCATGGGCTGCAGAAATGGGTGCTACTCAGAAAGGAAAGAGGGAATATGTATGTGTGTTGGTGTGTGGGTGTGGGTGTGTGAGTGGGTGGGTGTGGAAGGGGTGATGGTATCTGGAGCAGGGCAGTCAGACCTCGGTGACATGCTAAATCGAGTGTCACTTGATTGCACATTATTTTGTTTTCTTCAGCCTTCATCAGTTTGTTGATTTAAATGCAAAAGACTAAATAAACAAAGGATGGAATAATAAATATATTTATTGAAACATAGGTAGATAGACGGACAAATGGAATCTGTCCCTATCTATCTTCTCTATAGGGGGAGAGCCTCCCACTGTCTCTCTCTCTCACTATCTCTCTTTCTAAGTTTAAAGTCTCCTAAGAAATCCTATAAGCTATCTATCTATCTATCTATCTATCTATCTATCTATCTATCTATCTATCTATCTATCTATCTATCTATCTATCTATCTATCTATCTATCTATCTATCTATCTATCTATCTATCTATCTATCTATCTATCTATCTATCTATCTATCTATCT
>RQTK01000555.1:86700-127738 GCA_003991915.1 Elysia chlorotica | reverse complement strand
CTACACAAAGCTCCACATTGGAACATCAGACCAGTGCACATGCCAAACTGGAGATGAAACCGTCATCCATGTCCTACAACACTGCCCCATGTATGAAAACCAAAGAAACCTGATGTGGCCACAGGACACACCAATGGCACAGAAGCTGTATGGAAGCCTGGAGGACCTACGGCGCACAGCAACATTCATGTCAAAGACTGGGCTGTCCATTTGAGTGAACGCAAAGAAGAAGAAGAAGATTAGTTTAAGTCTCTTTTTCCCTAACGCAAAAATAACGTCAATCAAAATAACATAAAAAAAAAATAATTTAAAAAAAAACGAGGAAATAAAATAATTTGTTGAAGTGCTCTTAATTTGTTTCAATAAGGCGAAAAGAATTTAATGGGACCTATTTAATATATTTATGTTGATCTAAAGCAAACCTACGACAAAGTCTGGCTAAAGCTTCTTTTCCTAAAAATGTTTTTTGGGAGTACATGAGAAATGGCAGAATGATACAAAGAAAAAGAGGAATGATAATTCATTCAAAGAAGTACTGAGGGAAGGACTGCCATAACAATCTTTTTTGAATTTACGCTGTTTGACTCAAGCTTTAAATGCATATAATTTCAAACACCGGCAATCAAACAAGAGTAACGTGTGCTTTTAACGACCTCCAATAACAATTGAAGACCACAATGGAAAAATCAGACATTTGACAACTTTCAAGATTATTCCATTTTAAGTTTCAGAATGCTCTGAATTCATCAGCTTCTGCAGGATCTACGATTTGCAGCAAGAAACACTAAAATGATTTTGACAGAATCAAGCGCTGAGGAAAATATCTATTCTTCTAGCAGTAGTGCTACTCTTTAACTTCCGTATCATCCTGTAAACAGAAAAACTGTCAGACCTCGCACAATTTCACTTGCTTTATTTATCGGGGGGCAACTTTTGTTTGGTGAAGTTTCAGTCTCTGCTGTTGAACGGCATGAGAATAACAGGCCATATTAAGGGTTCCCCCCAAAAATAACCTTTTTTGTTTGTACACGTGCAAATCCTATCGTACTTGCGCTTCATTCGTTTCAGTTGATCATTTGCAATAACACCAATGAAACATTAGCAATATGACTTCAAAGCAGAAAACATTTACTACCGCCTGAATCACCACCTCTACACAAAGCTCCACATTGGAACATCAGACCAGTGCACATGCCAAACTGGAGATGAAACCGTCATCCATGTCCTACAACACTGCCCCATGTATGAAAACCAAAGAAACCTGATGTGGCCACAGGACACACCAATGGCACAGAAGCTGTATGGAAGCCTGGAGGACCTACGGCGCACAGCAACATTCATGACAAAGACTGGGCTGTCCATTTGAGTGAACGCAAAGAAGAAGAAGAAGATTAGTTTAAGTCTCTTTTTCCCTAACGCAAAAATAACATCAATCAAAATAACATCAAATGAAATAATTTAAAAAAAAACAGAGGAAATATAATAATTTCGTTGAAGTGCTCTTAATTTGTTTCAATAAGGCGAAAAGAATTTAATGGGACCTATTTAATATATTTATGTTGATCTAAAGCAAACCTACGACAAAGTCTGGCTAAAGCTTCTTTTCCTAAAAATGTTTTTTGGGAGTACATGAGAAATGGCAGAATGATACAAAGAAAAAGAGGAATGATAATTCATTCAAAGAAGTACTGACTGCCATAACAATCTTCCTTAAACTTCACGCTGTTTGAATCAAAGGCTTTAAATGCATACGATCTTATAACTTCGAACACCGTCAATTTAACAAAAGTAACGTGTGCTCCACATTTGAAGACCACAATGGAAAAATGAGACATTTGACAACTTTCAAGATCATTCCATTTTAAGTTTCAGAATGCTCTCTATTCATCAGTTTCATCAGGATCTACCATTTGCAGCAAGAAACACTTAAAAGATTTTGACAGAATCGAGCGCTGAGGAATATATCTGTTATTCTTTAAACGTCCGTATCTTCCTGTAAACGGAATAACTGTCATACCTCGCACAATTTCACTTGCTATATTTATCGGTGTTCTTTTCACATTGCCTCTATACTCATAAAACACCTGAGAATTACAGGCCGTATTAAGGGTTCCCCTAAAAATAACCTTTTTTGTTTGTACACGTGCAAATCCTATCGTACTTGCGCTTCATTCGTTTCAGTTCATCATTTGGAATAACACCTACACCAATGAAACATTAGCAAGATGACATCAAAGCAGAAAACATTTACTATAATAAGTACAAACTGAAACGTGTAAGGGAAATAAATAAGAAACACTTAGATCGCTTTCAGTGGAAAACGATCAAGTTGATTAAAACGTATTTGTCCGTACAACGATTGTTATTAGAATAGTTTAGGTCTCTTTTTCCCTAACGCAAAAATAATATGACAATACAATGATCATTGATCATAAATGAAAATAGTGAAAAACGAAGAAATACAATAAATTCTTTGAAGTGCTCTTAATTTGTTTCACGAAGGCGCAAAGAATTTAATGGGACTTATTCAAGATTCATGTTTATCTAAAGCAAACCTACGAGAAAGTCTGGCTTTTCCTAAAAATGTTTTTTGGGAGTACATGAGAAATGGCAGAACGATACAAAGAAAAAGAGGAATGATAATTCATTCAAAGAAGTACTGAGGGAAGGACTGCCATAACAATCTTTTTTGAATTTACGCTGTTTGACTCAAAAGCTTTAAATGCATATAATTTCAAACACCGGCAATCAAACAAGAGTAACGTGTGCTTTTAACGACCTCCAATAACATTTGAAGACCACAATGGAAAAATCAGACATTTGACAACTTTCAAGATCATTCCATTTTAAGTTTCAGAATGCTCTGAATTCATCAGCTTCTGCAGGATCTACGATTTGCAGCAAGAAACACTAAAATGATTTTGACAGAATCAAGCGCTGAGGAAAATATCTATTCTTCTAGCAGTAGTGCTACTCTTTAACTTCCGTATCATCCTGTAAACAGAAAAACTGTCAGACCTCGCACAATTTCACTTGCTTTATTTATCGGGGGGCAACTTTTGTTTGGTGAAGTTTCAGTCTCTGCTGTTGAACGGCATGAGAATAACAGGCCGTATTAAGGGTTCCCCCCAAAAATAACCTTTTTTGTTTGTACACGTGCAAATCCTATCGTACTTGCGCTTCATTCGTTTCAGTTGATCATTTGCAATAACACCAATGAAACATTAGCAATATGACTTCAAAGCAGAAAACATTTACTACCGCCTGAATCACCACCTCTACACAAAGCTCCACATTGGAACATCAGACCAGTGCACATGCCAAACTGGAGATGAAACCGTCATCCATGTCCTACAACACTGCCCCATGTATGAAAACCAAAGAAACCTGATGTGGCCACAGGACACACCAATGGCACAGAAGCTGTATGGAAGCCTGGAGGACCTACGGCGCACAGCAACATTCATGTCAAAGACTGGGCTGTCCATTTGAGTGAACGCAAAGAAGAAGAAGAAGATTAGTTTAAGTCTCTTTTTCCCTAACGCAAAAATAAATCAATAAAAATAACATCAAAAAATAATTAAAAAAAAAAACAGAGGAAATAAATAATTTAGTTGAAGTGCTCTTAATTTGTTTCACTAAGGCGCAAAGAATTTAATGGGAACTATTTAAAATATTTATGTTGATCTAAAGCAAACCTACGACAAAGTCTGGCTAAAGCTTCTTTTCCTAAAAATGTTTTTTGGGAGTACATGAGAAATGGCAGAACGATACAAAGAAAAAGAGGAATGATAATTCATTTTTAAGTAGATCTGCAGAAACTGATGAATAGAGAGCATTCTGAAACTTAAAATGGAATGATCTTGAAAGGTGTCAAATGTCTGATTTTTCCATTGTGGTCTTCAAATGTTATTGGAGGTCGTTAAAAGCACACGTTACTCTTGTTTGATTGCCGGTGTTTGAAATTATATGCATTTAAAGCTTTTGAGTCAAACAGCGTAAATTCAAGCAAGATTGTTATGGCAGTCCTTCCCTCAGTACTTCTTTGAATGAATTATTATTCCTCTTTTTCTTTGTATCGTTCTGCCATTTCTCATGTACTCCCAAAAAACATTTTTAGGAAAAGCCAGACTTTGTCGTAGGTTTGCTTTAGATTTATAAACATGAATCCCATGTCCCATTAAATTCTTTGCGCCTTCGTGAAACAAATTAAGAGCACTTCAAAGAATTTATTGTATTTCTTCGTTTTTCACTATTTTCATTTATGATCAATGATCATTGTATTGTCATATTATTTTTGCGTTAGGGAAAAAGAGACCTAAACTATTCTAATAACAATCGTTGTACGGACAAATACGTTTTAATCAACTTGATCGTTTTCCACTGAAAGCGATCTAAGTGTTTCTTATTTATTTCCCTTACACGTTTCAGTTTGTACTTATTATAGTAAATGTTTTCTGCTTTGATGTCATCTTGCTAATGTTTCATTAGTGTAGGTGTTATTGCAAATGATCAACTGAAACAAATGAAGCACAAGTACGATAGGATTTGCACGTTTACAAACGAAAAAGGTTATTTTTTAGGGGAACCCTTAATACGGCCTGTTATTCTCATGCCGTTCAAGAGCAGAGACTGAAGTAGGTGTTTTATGAGTATAGAGGCAATGTGAAAAGAACACCGATAAATATAGGTGTTTTATGAGTATAGAGGCAATGTGAAAAGAACACCGATAAATATAGCAAGTGAAATTGTGCGAGGTATGACAGTTATTCCGTTTACAGGAAGATACGGACGTTTAAAGAATAACAGATATATTCCTCAGCGCTCGATTCTGTCAAAATCTTTTAAGTGTTTCTTGCTGCAAATGGTAGACCCTGCAGAAACTGATGAATAGAGAAACTTAAAATGGAATGATCTTGAAAGTTGTCAAATGTCTCATTTTTCCATTGTGGTCTTCAAATGTGGAGCACACGTTACTTTTGTTAAATTGACGGTGTTCGAAGTTATAAGATCGTATGCATTTAAAGCCTTTGATTCAAACAGCGTGAAGTTTAAGGAAGATTGTTATGGCAGTCAGTACTTCTTTGAATGAATTATCATTCCTCTTTTTCTTTGTATCGTTCTGCCATTTCTCATGTACTCCCAAAAAACATTTTTAGGAAAAGAAGCTTTAGCCAGACTTTGTCGTAGGTTTGCTTTAGATCAACATAAATATATTAAATAGGTCCCATTAAATTCTTTTCGCCTTATTGAAACAAATTAAGAGCACTTCAACGAAATTATTATATTTCCTCTGTTTTTTTTTTAATTATTTCATTTGATGTTATTTTGATTGATGTTATTTTTGCGTTAGGGAAAAAGAGACAAATTAATCTAATAACAATCGATGTACGGACAAATACGTTTTAACCAACTTAATCGTTTTCCACTGAAAGCCATCTAAGTGTTTCAAGGTGTAGATGACTGGGTAGTGACTCTTCTTCTTGTAGTTTTATTTTCTTTGAAAAAAATCTAAATTGTATTTTTTGTTCCAAATTGAATTGAAATCTGCTATTACCCAAGCAGTTTTTCTTTTTGGTGGCTAGTTTCAAAATCACAATAATAAAGAGTGTAGGCCTACATTATGTAGAACTAGGCATCTTTTTCACACAAAAAACCCTAAAAACACTGCTGTTTTAAACTGAAAAATTCCAGTCCTGTTAAAACTCAAAACTTCAATTTTGGTGATGGCATGCTAGATTCAGCAAGAATGTCTTGCATAGCATTTTCCTTAAACCGTGATGTAGATCTCTATTCAATAGCCTCCTACTCCTAGTCTAGTCAAATGACAGTGTAGATAGTTTAAATTATGTATTTCTAAAATATTTAGTACACTGATATAAAATCTCTGTTTTCAGTTGAGTTAAAGCTGTAGAAAGCTTTCTTTGCAGTTAGTTAGGCTTCAATAAGTAGAGCTCATTTTATTAGTTTTGCTGTAGTTTCTCTACAGAAAAAGAGATAATTGAAAAATGCTTTTGATGTGTCACCAAGACCTAAAAAGAAAAAAAATGATACAGATTACATGAGGAATCTCTGTAGGGCTAGAGTGAATTGATTCATTTGGAGTTTTTTTTAAAACTTGCTGTCATTTTCTTTCATTTTCAGAGTGGACAAAACATTCAAGATCAAGGCGTAGATGACTGGGTATAAACAAGACGCACTGTCTCGGAGATCAAGAATCTACATTACGCAGCCTGTTACTGTAGCAGTGTCTCGAGGCGTAGATGACTGGGTACAAACTAGACGTACTGTCTTTAAGATCAAGAATCTCCTGTTATTATGTATCAGTGTCTCCATATCGTTTGAATAAATTTATGAAACACGTGTGTTTGTTTTCAGTTGCTTTTATTTACATTCTTCGTTGTTAAATCTATGTTCTGTGGTGAGTCGTGATTATTTAACTTTTATGTCATTCTGAGTGTGTTGTTTAATTAGAGTATTTCTGTTTTTTGGTGTTGATTAACTGAAATTTACAGACTACAAGTACATGAATAATGCATGGCGATTATGCTAATCTAATTAATATTTCGGTTTTTTGGTGTTGATTAACTGAAATTTACAGACTACAAGTACATGAATAATGCATGGCGATTATGCTAATCTACAAAGTTGCAAGGGACAACCTTTTCCAAATTATACATAGAATTAAAAATAATAAGACCAGATCAAGATTTAGGATGAGATCAAGATCTTATGCGCCTGACTTAACTTTGAGGCTGTAGCCTCATCGTTGGGAATTTGGTCTGTTATAAAAAAGTAACAATTTGCAGAGTTAAAAGAAATTAAATAACCTTGTGGGTTCAAATCCATTTTTACACTTCTAAATTTAACAATTTGCAGAGTTAAAAGAAATATATGGACTTGATTCTTTTAAGTAGATGTAGATCCTGCAGAAACTGATGAATAGAGAGCATTCTGAAACTTAAAATGGAACGATCTTGAAAGTTGTCAAATGTCTGATTTTTCCATTGTGGTCTTCAAATGTTATTGGAGGTCGTTAAAAGCACACGTTACTCTTGTTTGATTGCCGGTGTTTGAAATTATATGCATTTAAAGCTTTTGAGTCAAACAGCGTAAATTCAAGCAAGATTGTTATGGCAGTCCTTCCCTCAGTACTTCTTTGAATGAATTATTATTCCTCTTTTTCTTTGTATCGTTCTGCCATTTCTCATGTACTCCCAAAAAACATTTTTAGGAAAAGCCAGACTTTCTCGTAGGTTTGCTTTAGATAAACATGAATCCCATGTCCCATTAAATTCTTTGCGCCTTAGTGAAACAAATTAAGAGCACTTCAAAGAATTTATTGTATTTTTTCGTTTTTCACTATTTTCATTTATGATCAATGATCATTGTATTGTCATATTATTTTTGCGTTAGGGAAAAAGAGACCTAAACTATTCTAATAACAATCGTTGTACGGACAAATACGTTTTAATCAACTTGATCGTTTTCCACTGAAAGCGATCTAAGTGTTTCTTATTATAGTAAATGTTTTCTGCTTTGAAGTCATCTTGCTAATGTTTCATTGGTGTAGGTGTTATTCCAAATGATGAACTGAAACGAATGAAGCGCAAGTACGATAGGATTTGCACGTGTACAAACAAAAAAGGTTATTTTTAGGGGAACCCTTAATACGGCCTGTAATTCTCATGCCGTTTAACATCAGAGACTGATGTAGGTGTTTTATGAGTATAGAGGCAATGTGAAAAGAACACCGATAAATATAGCAAGTGAAATTGTGCGAGGTATGACAGTTATTCCGTTTACAGGAAGATACGGACGTTTAAAGAATAACAGATATATTCCTCAGCGCTCGATTCTGTCAAAATCTTTTAAGTGTGTCTTGCTGCAAATGGTAGACCCTGCAGAAACTGATGAATAGAGAAACTTAAAATGGAATGATCTTGAAAGTTGTCAAATGTCTCATTTTTCCATTGTGGTCTTCAAATGTGGAGCACACGTTACTTTTGTTAAATTGACGGTGTTCGAAGTTATAAGATCGTATGCATTTAAAGCCTTTGATTCAAACAGCGTGAAGTTTATGGAAGATTGTTATGGCAGTCAGTACTTCTTTGAATGAATTATTAGAAGTAGAGCAAAAAGGTAAGCACAGTCTAATTGTCTGGATCCTTAATCAAAATGTTTTTTTTTTCTTATTGTCAACAAACAAACACAATGCAGCAGATTGAATCAGCATCCATCAAGAAAACAATTATGTTTTCCATCTCAAAATAATGTCAATGAGAAGCGAGTCAACACTAAGTTTTCAAATTTCATTAGACTGAACAATTAATTTGTTCAGCATACATTATTATAATTTTCTCAATTTTTATGTTGCTCATACTATCAAAGATTTAGAAATATGCATATTTCACAATTTCTCGTTGGAGTTTAAACCAACTAATCTACATTTTAAATTTCTACATTTCCTTTATATTTAAGAAGATATTTGTTTTTTTTTATGTCATTTATAGGGTACTGGTGTCCTTGAACTTATCTTTTTTTTTTTCAGACAGAAATTTTTTACATCAGGCTCTTTTGGTTTATTTGTTTTAGACACATTTTAATTTTTCTTTCCATATACAGTCTGGATGGCTGAAAAACTGGAAAAGAAGTCAAACCCACCAGCTGCTGGTCCTACTACTCCAAGAGAAAGGACAACTAGAGCACATATTGCTGTGATGGAAATGAGTGCAGCAAAGAAGAGGGAGTACTGGAAAGAAAGACAAAAGTTAGGAAGAGTAAAGATGACTTATGAAGAGAAAGAAAGGATAAAAATGTTAAAAGTATTTATATAACTCTTACAGTGACTTGTAAATGGATCTCATATTTTGGTGTCATAAGATAGCTTGTTGAAAAGTTATGTAGAAATAACAGTAGATCTTTTAGATTTAGATCAAACACATCCAAATTTTAATTTTCGTCATACATCTGAGCAATTTATGTTGTTTTGTCATTTACCAAACAAGAGCAATTGATTCTCAATCATTTGTGAAACATTTGGCAACTTTTATTGTGTTTGACAGAACAGCTATTTGTCTCACTGTAAAACTTCACTCTCAGTCTCACTCTTACTCTTGATTATAAATTATAATAATTAGAATAGCAAAAATCAACTTCTCTTAGCCTAAATTTCAAGGAATAGTATGCTTTTTGTTTTCTCAAATAAACAAACATATTCTAAATCTAGTTTTGTACCCATACTAGCACATATAAATAAGATATATAACCTTTTTCACAATTACTAAAAGTCATGTTTTTATAAATATAAGCTCTGGTATGTGCTGTATGTATTCAGTTAAATATACTGATCCTTTGTAATATTGTCAATTGAAGTAAAAAGGTTGGGTATAATTTTCAATAAACCTGTTGATTTCAGACATTCCAATTTTTCTGTGATAAAAAAAACTTTTTTTTGTGTAATAAATAGCAGATTGTTACTTGATTATGCTGTTATCTATCTCCTTGCTTTAATTCAAAGATTATAAAATGTATATATGGTCCTAGGCAGGTAGGCCTATAAAATATACAGATTTAAAATTTTTCAAATTTATTGTTTTTCTTTAGATGTCCTTCGGCGGAGAAGAAAAGGCAATACCTCCAGGCAACCAGTCTGACAACAATGGACCAGTTGATCATGATACAACAAAGGCACCATCATCTTGCTATTCGGAAAGCGTCCTTCAAACTGGTAATCTTACTTTCAAGATATAATTTGTCTTTTTATCTTATTTTGATGATCTATATTATATATTTTGTAAATAAATGAAAATATATTCTAATCGCAATTTTTTTTTTAGGCCTTCAAATTTTTCTAGAGACATTTCTACGCAGTAGCAGCCATACGCTTTATAATCACAGCTGTTACTCAATAGGACCAATAATTCTAAATGTGCCTTAAGAACACAATTTGCAGGTTATGCAATCCTTTTCTTTGAATTTGTTTTAAAATTTTCCTGAAATATTTTACATGATGAAATTGGGTTTAAACAATTTTAGAATTTTTTAAAGTGACGGATTATCAGGCTCTTATATATGACTTTCCTGTTTACATTTCTTTCCAAACCACAGTCAAGAATTTCTTTATGACATTGAGGCCAAAGAAAAAGAAAGTTGTGGCACCTAAAAAATCAGCCAAGACTCATGCAGCAATTCAGGCAGACTATAGAAACAGGCTGAAAAACAATCCTGATAAATGGGCAATCTACTGTGATAACCAAAAACGTCACATAAAGAATTGGAGAAATAATTTGACCCCGGAGCAGAAAGAGGAACTCCGTAAAAAGAATAGAGACAGAAGTAGAGCAAAAAGGTAAGCACAGACGATCCTGTGACTCCATCACAACAGGGTAATTTAAATATTGCATTTGTTGAAACACCTGTACCTGAAATTTCAAACTCTTCTCTAATAACTGTTCATGACAGAACTCAAAATGACACTATTTCACCTACCAAACCTGCGAAGTATTGTGCTCTGTACAGATCAAAAAATCATTTACCCGGTAATCCCAAAACAAAAGCTCATGTATTGTCACGTCTATTTATGGATTGCACCTCACCAGAAAAGGCTATGGTTGCTCATGCTCTTATGAAAGCAGCGACAGTCAAAGGTAAATCCACAAGCTTTACACAGTTATTGGGTGTACTTGAAGATTCAGTTCCAAGTAAAAAAAAGGTTGCAGTCTCTAAAACAAAAAGACTTAGAAAAGACAGTGAGGCAAAAGTAGAAATTATAAAATTCTATATCCTTGAATCTGTTGACCTACCAGGTCAGAAAAAGCGTTATAAAAAGCAGAAAAAATTTTTAACCATGCCCATTTTGCAGCTATATTCTAAATTTCGGAAACAATTTCCTGGCATTGTGATTTCCAAAAGAACTTTTTTTCGATGTCGTCCAGCCCATATTATGACAATGAAAAATCAAAAGTACATCCAATGCCTGTGTGAAGTTTGTGAGAATGCCAAACTAAAACTAGCAGTACTAAAAACCAATGGGTCCAAAGTTCATACATTGAATGAGGCTGTTAATGAAACTCTGTGCCCCAGTCCTGAAGGCTCTGAAGGGTGGTGGCTCCCTGCATGTGTGGCTCGACAGTGCAACACATGTGGCATTCGTCTGCTTCGGGAGAAACTGTCTAATTGGTGTGATGGAAACACCTCTGTTTCTTTTAAAGAATGGAAACTGGTTTTTCATCAAAAATACAAAGTTAATAGAACTGAATTGGTCGAGGACTCAGTGTCTCAAATACTGATTGATAAATTCCTTGCAGAGTTGCAAACTCTTGCACTGCATTTATTTACGTCAAATTGGCAAAGAAATCAGTTTAACAGTCTTAAGATAATCTTCCAGAAGATTTAGCGTTAATAATTATTGACTTCGCTGAGAATTACACTTGTAGACATCAGCGTGAGGTGGCAGCTGCCCATTGGTCGTACAACCAAGTCACTGTCCACCCAGTTGTTGTCTATAAGCGATGTCCTCAGTGTATTCAAAAAACAACTGAGTACCAGGTTTTCCTTTCAGATGACCTGAATCATGATTCGAACTTTGTTTATCAAGTTTTACATAAGGTTATGTCTGAGACCAAAGCTTCAAAGTATGTCATCTTCTCTGACAATTGCAGTGTGCAATATAAGTCTAAATTACCATTCCACCACATGTGTCGATTGGCCAACTATTTTGAGTTTGAGCGTTGTTATTTCGGTGAAAGACATGGCAAAAGTGAGTGCGACTCCTGTGGTGGAATGGTGAAGTCATTTTTATCACAGGCAGTGGCTTCAGGGAAGGCCGTCCTTCGAAATGCTGAAGAGGTGTTATCCTTTCTTAACTCTATGGACAACGTTGAATGTTCTCATAACGTAAGGTCCTTTCATCTTGTAAATGAGTCATCCATTGATAGGAGTTTATCCTCAACATCTCTTAAAACTTTGCCTGGTACTAAAAAATTTCATTCTTTTAAAGTACTTTCTAGTCAAATTCTTGCAGTCAGGCAATTCTCTTGTTTTTGTCATTTTTGTTTGCAAGAGTTGTCTGATCAGTGTTTGAATACAGCTTTGATCAGCAAATTCTCAAACATTAAATGGCCAAATGCCAAGTCTGTAGAAATTGAAGCTGAATCTGTTCCTCTGGTTCCTATTACTGTTCATGATGAAACTGAACTGCCTCATGCAACAGTTGTGTCTAACTCTGTTTCTGTTGATGATGAAACTGAACTGCCTCATGCAACAGTTGTGTCTAACTCTGTTTCTGTTCATGATGAAACTGAACTGCCTCATGCAACAGTTGTGTCTAACTCTGTTTCTGTTCATGATGAAACTGAACTGCCTGATGCAACAGTTGTGTCTAACTCTATTCCTGTTCTGCCTGAAAGCCATGTAGAAACTTCATTTGATCATAGAATATCAAATTCTTCAAATGATGAGGGCCAGTCAGTTCCTTCAAAATCAGAAACTAATGCTGATGCCTGTGATATTTCTGATTTGATTTCCTATGTTCCTGAATGTGTGCCTTCCAAAAGTAAAACAAAAAGGGCATTATTTGTTGATGACAGAGAACTTTTTTTTAAGCAAGTTCACGAGAAATTAATGTTATGCAAGAGCTTTTCTGATCTTGAAGAAGCCTGTAAAAAATTTCACTCAAAATTTAATATGTATGCTCTCACTCTATCTTCTAAAACTCTTCTTAGAAGAGAGGTTGACACAACTGCTCTGCAGTTGCTCCCTTCTAACAAGCCTCATGGCTTTATGCCTGCTCTTACTGTAGGAGATGGTAATTGTATGACTCGAGCTTTAAGCCGCATTGTGTTTGGGCATGAAAAAATTTCATGTCGAAATAAGATGTCGGATTATTGCCGAGTTATGTAGAAACAAAAGTATTTACCTTGATGAAGATTATGTTAGTCTGGGTTGTACAATAGAAAAACATAAAGTTGTCCCACTCATTGCCCTTATGTCTGATTGTCATAGTGGAGAAGACACGTCTGATCCTTTGAATGTGAAACTTATTTTTGAAAAAGAAGCTTTTTCAGCAAGGGAATTGGGTCAATATCTTGGTGTCTGGCAGCTACTGGCTGCTTGTAATATTTTGAATTGTGCTATTATATCTCTTTATCCTCATGAAGGACCCAAAAAACTTCAGTGTCTCTTTGGCAGAGCTATGTTGCCTTTGAACACCAGAGAGGATGAACCCATTGTATATGTCATGTGGTCATCAAGTAGAACAATGTCAGATGAGCACTGGGTGGCTAATCATGTTGTTCCTATGATTAAGATGCATAAATAAAATTCATTGAACTAAAGATTTATAAATGCATACTCTTCTATTTGCTTTTTTAACTTGTGAGTTTTTTAAAGTTGTCTGTTGCAAATCTTTTTTGTTTATACGGTTTAACTTTAAGATAAAAATTTGCAGTTTCTTTTCACCAAACCCTTTTACATTGCATTTGAGTCATCAACCATTACATAACAAGGAGGTTGTTTCTTAAATTAACCAAGAAAAGTTTGAGAACAATTATGTATATAATTCCCCATATGTCTTACTTGTGCACCAACGTGAGAGTGCATTTATATATATTATTTTAAAACCCAACTCTGTGTATTTGATATAAAATTTCACCGGTGTTTTAGTGATTATACCCTCATGTGTATTGCTACAGATGTCTATGAAATCATTTTACATTGTATTTGAAATATTGCTTTGATGCTCAGTGAGATTATTAAAGTAATTGATTTGTGTTTAGACTTTAGTTTATTCACATAACTGTTAAATTGGTTTACATTAATGTGTGCATTATGCAAAATTTGAAAAATAATTGCTTATGTAAACTGTTGAATTTTTTTTTGTTTTGTTTCACTTGATGTCTACAGTACACTTATAACCCTCAAGGGCATGTCTCCAATTTATTTTACACTGTAATGGACACTATTTTTATGTACTTTCTTTAATAAAGGATGGATTTGATTGTTTATTATCTTCTTTTGTCTGTTAATGTTTTACATTTAATTTTAATGAATCAAGGGCCAAATTTATTTACTTCAAATAGTCTGTAAACGGATTAAATTTTGTTTTGCTAAATGTTGGCAAGAGATTTTATACTTTGCAATTTTAAGCTAATAAAAAAAAACTTACAAACTCATTTATTTAATTTCTTTAACTTAGGCTCTCGAGAAAATTGAATTCATTTAATTAAGACTCATAACTCATTTAATTTATATGAAAAAAAAATATTAAAAATTTTGTTTTGCCTATTTTATGCTTCGGGGAAAAAATGGAATGCATGTTTGATCCATCATTATGATTTTAACAGTATGTATTTCTTTCATAGTTTGATTTTCTCTTTCAATAAAAGAAAATATATACACCACAATTCAATTACTTCAAATAAAAAAAGGCTTTTAAAATACATTAAGTTCTTATGGTAGCACTAGCACTAACTGGATTGGCGGAATAATAAAAATTTAACAATATTAACTGTTCACTTCCAGTACCTAAGGCAGTCAGGAATAAAATGTCCTTTCTATTATAAGGTGCCTGATAATTGTATGTAGCAATTAATATAGCAGAAAACATTCTAATATAAATA
This sequence comes from Elysia chlorotica, assembly GCA_003991915.1. Classification (NCBI taxonomy): domain Eukaryota; kingdom Metazoa; phylum Mollusca; class Gastropoda; family Plakobranchidae; genus Elysia; species Elysia chlorotica. The sequence continues at coordinate 113,117 of RQTK01000555.1, read as the reverse complement.
TTTCATAGACATAAAATATGTAATTTTTGTAATAAAAAAAAAGTTAAAAAAGGGGGGGTGACCCATTAAAATCAATTGCGTAAGTACAAAAACACATTTATTTGAAAGACAGACATGCTTTTTGTATTTTCAGCAACCTTTATATATTTATTTTCAATCATTTTCCCCTCCTTAACAGTATACAAGTGTGTTTTTGTGAGTAAAATTGTGATAATTTAATACAAATATCGCCATTTTTAAAAAGGGGCAATAACTCTGTCAGTATTGAAGAAAATAAGAAAAATAAAAAATCAAGTCGTTGGCAAAGCTTGGTAGAAAAACTTTTCTTCTTTATGTTATTTAAAAATATCAATAGTTTTCAAGATAAACGCACACGATTGTGGTGGAAATTGTGTGATAGATCTGAGCTTCCGGAAGTTGGCAATGGGTCATATATATATATATATTATATACAATTATTGAATATGGGGGCTTTTATGGGGCATTTTCTGCATTTGAGTTTGATGCGAGGCAGTGACACTTTGTGGGATCTATAAAAGGCCCATAATGTGTCTACCTCTAGAACACTGTTTTGAGGAATATGAACATTGTAGACATATTCGCTCACAACAGTCTCTGACATCGAAGTATACACGAATTGATAATTTACACTTCAATAATTATTTCGATGAGGATTTTTATTGATGGATGTCATTTTATACTAATAAATTTATTAATATTTTATCGAACGAAAACTTCCGACACCACAATTTCCCGTATTTTTGCTTCAAAGTTCAAGTCTCTCTCCGCCTGGAGGATAAACATGAAACAATCAATTTTATTTGTGCTGGCAGTACTTTTTTCAGGCGATACTATTATTAATCAGAGAACGTCAACAATTCTTAGCTTCACATCTAAAATAAAAACGATCTAGCTTATTTAGACACACTAAACATACGCAAGAAAAAACTTTACTGATACTACGCCCTGATGGCGAAAGTAGGCCTAGATATAGATAAAATCGTATCTAGATGTAGATTTAGATTAAATTTAGTATATACACATACACTGCCTGGTCTAAATCTAGACACACTAAAATTATTCTAGATCTAGATGTATACTAAATCTAGATCTAAATCACGTTTTTAAATCTCAACTTATCTAGATTCCAGCTTATCGTAGATCTATAAGCATATAACCTTCATAATTATAGACCTATATAAAGTCTATCATAACTGATCTATATTTATTTAGTAACTAAGACGTAGTTCCTATGTTCCGGATTTCGTTTTTTATAGTACTTCACCTGCTCCTATAATCTTCATAGTGTACAGGCCATATTTTCCGCTATGTCATCAGTTAAGCAAGAGAAGTACTATACTTTTGCTCGAGATCTAGAAAATCTATATGACTGCAAACAATATACATAACAGTTCTGGTGAAAAAAGCCTACCACTTGTTCAGGCTAGTTCTTCTTCATCTGCGTTCATTTTCAATATCCCTAAATCTTTTAAATTTTCTGACTGCCTCCTCGATGTAAGAGGCAGTCTGTTTAGAATTTCCAGGGGGCCCCTTATATTTTTTGCTTCAGTGTTGTATATGAAGGCCATATTGTTTGCCTGAGCTGGAAATAAAAGTGGCATGTCATGAGGACATGTTCTGGAGTTTGAGGGAAGTTTTTCCATGCACAGAAAGGAGATTTTTTTTTAAATCTGTAGATGTGTGCATCTAGTTGGCCATGTCCTGTTCTAAGTCGAAATATTGTGTTTTGCTGACATCGTGGGAGATAATGTATGTTGTCTTTTAAATGCATAGGGTGTGTTCTGGTTTTCCAGTTGTCAGTATGAGATGCACATGTTTTAACAGTGTGGGCATTAAATTAAAGCCAGGGACTTGACGCTACTCGCCACTTAAAGGGGTTATCCATTATGGGCAGGAAGGATTTCTCTTTTTTGTGAGTTTAACAGATAGACAGACAGACAGACAGTGGACAAGAGTCAAGCCATTTTATTATTCCATATTCCTTTGCACGACAAAGCAATGCTTAGCGATTTTGCACTTCATACGTTGAAACCATAAAAACAGGTGTTCACAAAGCTTGTATTTATGTCGAATTTAATTACTTTGTTTTCGCGATATGTTGTGCACCGCTGTCCAGTTTTATGGACTGCGCGTGTTGTAGTTTGACAGAAAAATGTATGCCGAATTTTAATGCCTGAAATAAACTATGCTTATCATTGCAGCTATGAAAACCCGTGTTCATTAATTTTTTTTATTCATATTAATAAACGAAACAGGCAGCAGATGGCAAATATGTGCGTTGGGCGAACATATACTTATTTTTACTGCCTGGCTTTTAAATTTTGACATTTTTATTGTCACCTCACGATGAATTTGACAAGATGTGGATATAAAAATGTGAATACCAGGTTCTCACAAAGATTTCATATATGTCGAAATTAATTACTTAGTTTTCAAAGTATTTTGTGAGTCCCTGTCTAATTTTATGGACTGGGCGTATTATAGTTTGACAGAAAAACGCACGGCAAATTTTAATTTCTAAAATAAACTATGCTTTTTATTGCAGCTATGAAAATCGTTGTTTATTAAAATCAGACAGGCAGCAGACAGGCAGCAAATGGCAAATATGGTTGGTGGGCGGATATATATTTATGTTTACTGTCTGGCTTTTAGATTTTGACATATCTATGGTCACCACAAGGCAAAATGGGATAGAGGTAAACATGTGTATAATACAGCAACCGATGGCAGTCATGGGCGGGATATGAAAAATTGAGGTGCTTGTTGAATGGTCAAGTCATGTTTACTAATCAGTGATTGGATACCTACTCACTCTCGTGTAAAGAAACAACCGCTGCCCTACTGTGATTTTATTTGGGAGCAGATCCTTCTTACAGGGAGAGGGGTTAAGCTCCGTCTGATAATATCTCAATTCGGATGTTTTATAGTTAAGCCGAAACTATTTATAGATGTGCAAGATTCGTCCACCAGAGTCATAAAATCTATCGGAGATCCACCACTTCCATATTAAGTGAAGTTATTTACCAATAGCGTTTTCCCCCTTTCCATTATCTTTGTCAGAAGATCAGTTAAAGTAGTCTTTGAATGATCCTTTAGCTAAAGCACACGAACGTCGATTCAATCATTATAAGAGCATGCGTTTAAAATAAAACTATTATTATACACGTATTTCCAAATACTTAGAAACAGAAGTATACCGGGGGAAAGGTTATTCAAGACATTTGTTTTTTCATTGACAAGGAGAAAGCAGCGTCTGCAAATAGCTGCTAAACATGTAGAGGAATACATAAAAAATGGTAAACTCTATCCGACAAACAAAAAGATGGTCCACAATATTTATCTCTATATAAATGAAATTTAGTGCTCATTGTGGGCTCCCCGCCTCGATTTGTGCCTATCTCCAAAGACTTACTCAATCATTCGAAAATTACAAAACATTTTTGAAATGAACTACTTTAACCAGAATAGGGACAGGCTGACTACCACTTTTCAAAAAGCAATGTTTTATTAGACCTCTGATATTATATGAATATCAATGTACCTCCTCCTGCATAGACCGATCTACATTATTAAGTCAACCTCTTTCCTCTTCCTTCTTTGTAAAAATAGCGCGCTTAGGGGGAAAACGGTGTGCACTTTTGCATTTGAGAGCGGTAATTCTAAAAAGTTTTTCACCGCAGACTTACACAGCCACTTAAAAAAACAAAGTCACCTGACTCAGGAATAATCAAGAATCTAGATCTGAATTATTTGACCAAGAAGGCCTAATTGTGCAAGATCTAGATTAGATCAATCAGGATCGAAGCTAAGAAAAAGACACGCCGTTTAAGACGATCCAGATACTTAGCGGCAACACTTAATCCAAATCAAATCCCCTCAACCACACAATCACATACATCACTTGATAAACCATCCATATATAGGCCTAATGATGGTGGTCAAGATTTACTACAAAGTGAAAACAGACATAGATCTAGATATCCACAACGTAGACCCAGCTCCAGATCTGCGACACCACCACAAAAAAAGAGAATATAGACCCACACAGTTTAAATATAGATCCATATCATCACTAACGCCTCCACCTGACATCAGTCAGGCAGCTTTTACAGTTACACTGCCAACGGACCCAAACAATTACAATACAGCACGTGATCAACAATCCACATCTAGGCCTATTGATATTGATCAAAATATAGATTAGGATTCACGACAAATAGAAAACAGACATGTATCTAGATCTCCACAACGTAGACCTAGCTTTAGATTTGCTACACCATCACAAGAAGCAGAGAGACGCACACGGATTACCTCACATCAGTCAGGCAGCTTCTACTCTTACAACACCAACTTGCCCAAATCATGACAATATCAATATTGTTTCTCACAATATTGGGTTACAATTCAGCTTTCTCATTCGCATCATGAGGACATGTTTCCGGCATAGGTATACTGTTTTAGAGTAAGTGACACTCTTTTTTCATATTATTGATATTTATCTAAACTTTTAATCCCGCGATTTCGCGGGCCTTCAAATATTTGACTAAAAAAAGTCACTGGTATTAAAAGAAGTGTGCGCCTTTTGTTGTCTTCTAGCTTCAGTGGGGCGATCTCATAAATTTTGCCTGGAAACTTAGATCTATATTGGATAAACTTTCTTGGAGCACGCTTATGAATAATATTTTCTAACTATGGTTTGTAGATAGTGGACAATAAAGGAACCAGATTTTAGATCAAGATTATCATCTCTAGAATCTATCTAGGCTTCAAGAATCTAAATCTAGACCCATAATTAGCTAATTGAAGGCCTACACCATTCGATCTGACAATTGGTGTTACCAGATATAGATCTAAAGCACACTATAAGAACGGTCCTAAACCTAGATCTAGAAAGCCTAGATAAGACCATATTAGATTGCTTAGTATACCTACAATGTACATGTATTACATTTTGTAGAGTGTAACAAGAAGACAACAACAAAAACAACAAGAACAACAACAACAACAACAATTGATATTATATGAAAATTCAATGTACCCCTCATGCATAGGCCAATCTGTATTATTAGGTCAACCTCTTTCCTCTTCCTTTTTGTAAAAATAGCGCGATTAGGGGAAAAAAAGGTGTGCACTTTTGCAATTGAGAGCGGTAATTCTAAAAAATTTATCACACAGACACTTAAAAAAACAAAGTCACCTGACTCAGGAATAATCAAGAATCTAGATCTGAATTATTTGACCAAGAAGGCCTAATTGTGCAAGATCTAGATTAGATCAATCAGGATTGAAGCTAAGAAAAAGACACGCCGTTTAAGACGATCCAGATACTTAGCGGCAACACTTAATCCAAATCAAATCCCCTCAACCACACAATCACATACATCACTTGATAAACCATCCATATATAGGCTTAATGATGGTGGTCAAGATTTACTACAAAGTGAAAACAGACATAGATCTAGATATCAACAACGTAGACCCAGCTCCAGATCTGCTACACCACCACAAAAAGGAGAATATAGACCCACACAGTTTAAATATAGATCCATATCATCACTAACGCCTCCACCTGACATCAGTCAGGCAGCTTTTACAGTTACACTGCCAACGGACCCAAACAATTACAATACAGCACGTGATCAACAATCCACATCTAGGCCTATTGATATTGATCGAAATATAGATTAGGATTCACGACAAATAGAAAACAGACATGTATCTAGATCTCCACAACGTAGACCTAGCTTTAGATTTGCTACACCATCACAAGAAGCAGAGAGACGCACACGGATTACCTCACATCAGTCAGGCAGCTTCTACTCTTACAACACCAACTTGCCCAAATCATGACAATATCAATATTGTTTCTCACAATATTGGGGGAGTGACAAAGACAAGCCAATATTGTGACGCAAACATTTAATTGTGGCCCACACAAGCTTTCTTACTATGCTGTGCCAATGGTCAAGTTAATTTACAACCCTTGCAAATTTTACCGGAACCTTTACACCAGCTGTTTGTAGGGGATACTGTATAATCTAGAAATTTTCGAAATAACATTTGACGTTACAATTCAGCTTTCTCATTCGCATCATGAGGACATGTTTCCGGCATAGGTATACTGTTTTAGAGTAAGTGACACTCTTTTTTCATATTATTGATATTTATTTAAACTCTTAATCCCGCGATTTCGCGGGCCTTCAAATAGTTGACTTAAAAAAATCACTGGTATTAAAAGAAGTGTGCGCCTTTTGTTGTCTTCTAGCTTCAGTGGGTCGATCTCATAAATTTTGCCTGGAAACTTAGATCTATATTGGATAAACTTTCTTGGAGCATGCTTATGAATAATATTTTTTAACTATGGTTTGTAGATAGTGGACAATAAAAGAACCAGATTTTAGATCAAGATTATCATCTCTAGAATCTATCTAGGCTTCGAGAATCTTAATCTAGACCCATAATTACCTAATTGAAGGCCTACACCATCTAGACCCATAATTAGCTAATTGAAGGCCTACACCATTCCATCTGACAATTGGTGTTACCAGATATAGATCTAAAGCACACTATAAGAACGGTCCTAAACCTAGTTCTAGAAAGCCTAGATAAGACCATATTAGATTGCTTAGTATACCTACAATGTACATGTATTACATTTTGTAGAGTGTAACAAGAAGACAACAACAAAAACAACAAGAACAACAACAACAACAACAACAACAACAACAACAACAACAACAACAACAACAACAACAACAACAACAACAACAACAATAACAGAAACAACAAAAGAACTACAACGCAACAACAACAGAAACAACAAAACAACGACAACTCAGCAACAACAGAAACAACAAAACAACGACACGACCCCGTGAGCAAAATATCAAGTAAATAAGGCAAGGCCCATCTCAGGCTAAGACTAAGAGCTTAATTTGTAAGACAACAATACTCTTTTTTTTTCTAGAATCTGACTTTATTTTGTACTCTAAAACATGATTTTTATTTTCAGTACTTACAGCAAAATACTGTCTGAGATGGAAGTTTCCTTCAAAGATGTTTGTAAATCTATGTGTGTATAGTGTGTTGTTCTATAACACACTGATTAACAAATTGAAATACTAGATGGTGTGTTTGCAGGAGCTCTGATCAGAGTATAGTTAGACAGCCTAACAATCCAAACAACATTGTATATAGTTTATGCAGTAGGATATCTCTGTCATGGTACATTTCTAGGGTAGTGTTAATAGGCCATCTAACCTAACTCCCATTGTGTAAAATTTAAAAAAAAGCCCACATTATTTGCATCTTTTTTTTCTTTTTGTAAAAAATACTTGAAAAAAAAAAGAAATACACCAACAACAATACATATATATGAAACCCCACAGTAATATAGAAAATGCCCACAAATCATGCCCCATAACACACTCTCAAGTCTCATGTTGAAAGCCCCACAAAATGTACATGTGTAGAATCAGATTTGTATAACTTATGAAAGATTTTAATATGCTTACAACATGTCACGTCGTTGTTCTTGTTGTTTTGTTGTTGTTTTACCTTGCAGTCCGGCACTTTACTTAATTTTCATCGATAGTGGCAGAACATGTCTATTTTTTAAAAGTTACACTATTTAATATGATGCTCATAAGAGACAGGTGAACACTGTACTCGTGTTGTTCTTTGAGAAGGTAGCTCCTCGCTGCTATTTGACACTATGAGAACAAAATATTGTTGTGGGTCCAATTTCTTCAACATTTGGAAACGTGTGTTGGACTTGTTTGTTGAAGAGAAGCATGCAAAGGCATAACTCTAAACGTATTTCTTTTGCTTCTTCTTAAAAAGATGTTTCGTAAATTTGTAAACAAATGCGGCTCATGATTGTGATAAAGATATTTGTAAATGGTTTGTGACAGGTGAATATACTGAGGAATTTTATCACTTTATCAAACATTGTAAAGCCATCTGTAACGTGGATTGTTGGGGTATAGTTGCACAGTCTCTGTTGTAGAGCCCAGCTATCGGTTATAAAATTATATATTGTAGCGGGGCTTCAGGCAGTGATCCAACATCCACTGGCTCAACACAAAAAATAAAGTTAACTCCTTCTTGTAGAAATGTTAAAGAATAACTTTATTAACTATAAACACGTCTAGGGTATTGAAAATGTTATAATGAAATCTCGACAGCAATCAAATCCACAACTGCAATAACAATCTATGATAAATTCCACAACTGCAATAGCAATCTGCAGTGGTAACACGACAGCTTCTGATAATAGTAACAAACGCGCTCAGGCTCTCTGACTGACTGAATATTGATCACTGAACTTCACTCACTGATAACTCACCGTACAAACCTTTTATACCGATTTGTTGTAACCCAGAAAATTCGAGTTGTTCATGACATTTCTAGAATATACTAGAACAAACGAGACTACAAGGGACATTACTCCAGTTGACTAGAAGTATTAGATTGTAAACAAGTCGACACTGAAAAACAAGTTGTTTACCAGATTGACAGATTTCTCGAATGTTCTTCACAACCGGGGCAGACAAGGTTGGAAAACAAACTAACAATGCATAGATTTAATCTAGAATGATCTTCACAACCGGGGCAGACAAGGTCAGAGAACAAACTAACAACGCATAGACTAGATCTAGATCTATCTCCAGTCTTCTCGTCTTCTCTCTATCCATCTCTATCTCTCTCATCCCTCGTTCCTCTCTCTATAGCTTTCTTCAAACAAACAAACACAAACTTGTCACACCATCTAAAAGCCAAATGAGTGAATATTTCTAAATGCGATTTTAATCTGTACTCTAAACATTTTAGGAACTGATCTATTAACGAGAAAATTACTCTACTCTCTTATTTTAGAGGGACTCATGTGTGATCCATTTGCGTCACTGTAATCAAGAGTTGTTCTCCTTACCTCGGCATCCAAGTACATAAACAAACCCTCATTAAAGGTGATAACTGTCTAAGATATCATGGGCACAATAATTATAGCGGTTATTATGCTGTTGTGTCGTAAAGACTATAAACTCTAGCCCTCACTCCCCGCCGACAATTCACTGCGACAGGAGTCATTGTATTCCCGCATTGTCTTTGTGTGGCAGCATGTAAAATTTTCAATTTTTAGTTTTGGAACGTTGTCATATAGGGATGTTTCATGACATAATAATTCTATGTCATCAAGTGCCCGGATCAATTGCCTCTCAGACAAGTGTCTATATTATATATATATATATATATATATATATATAGAATGTTAATTAGGTTTAATCAGGGAGCTTCTCTTCCAGTCTAGTCCTTCACTCTACCCATGGTTTGTCTCCTCTGCTTCATTAATTCACCTTAGTTTAATAATCTACCACACCAGAAGTTAAAAATCCTTGAAAAAAAAGCAAGTTACAATAAAAATTAAAGATAAACACTCTCGTATTCGTAACTGCAAAATGAACAAAAGATCTAGAACGATCAGTAGATTCGTGTTTTCTCTTTTGTCTTGACCTTTCGAGTCTTTCACCAAATCAACTAATTTGTCATCGCTAAGGATGTAGCATCAAGGGAACCTATGTTTACACATTAAATCCTTAGAAGTCTTCCCCAAGATAACGATTGAGAAATATATATTTATATACATATATATCTGACTATGGTGCTTTTTCCATAATATCACTGAGAAAGAAAAAAAAAAGGATAACAATGATGTAGAACAAGAACCCTATTTTCAAAAGTTCTAAAAAAAAAGTTTAACGGTAGTATTGGGCTACATACCATTGACAAAAATCACATAGATAGGTAATCATTTAATGTTGGGGTGTTGCTTTTTTTTAAGTATTTTTTTTTACAAGGGGGAAAAAGGATGCCACTTTCCACTTGCATCTAAGTTTCTAAGTTTGCTTAGTAAATTCTGGGCTTTTGTTATTTCAATTTTTGAAACATAAAAAAAGATTAAGTAGTAATTTTTTATTGTCTTTTTTTAAGTAAACATATATTGTTTCTCTTTATATTTAGCAGCTATTTGCAATTCCTACTTTCTTTCAAAAAAGAGCCTTTTTTAGTAAATCAAAAAGAATACCCCGCCCCTGTTTATAAATATTAGGAAATACATGCTATTACAATGCTTTGAATCGCTTCTTCGTGTACTTTAGCTATGTGAGCAGTTAAAGACAGATTTAAACCAACCTTCTGGCGAAGAAAATACAAAGGGGGAAAAAACTATTGGTAAATAACTCGTCGAAGTAGTGAATGTCCGACGAGTCCGACGGCTCTGGCGGGCGAAATAAGTTTATCTAAAAAAAGATCTAGCTTAAGCTATGAAACATCCGTATATACATGTATAAACACTACTACCACGCCGTCTTTGCGTGCCTCGCCATTATGTAAAATTCGCAATTTATTCTTGGTCTTGAGACCCCTCCTCGTAAATACAAACTTTAACCGTCTCCTGGCGGACGATCTGATTCAGGTGGTAGAGCATTGGTCTTCAGATCGGAAGGTGCGCGATTCGAATTCCACGAATGGTCAAACATTACTTTATTTGTCAGATTTCATCCCTATTGTTAAAGTCGGTGTCAGTTAAACGTGACCATCTGAGACAGGGGTCCAGGCTCGTGTGTGACAGAACGTACAATTATCAGACTTAGTCTAATACGTTGGAATATAACAACTCGTAAGAATATGCGAATAATAATGCTTACGACGAGTCGTACCTATGGTCCGAATACTGTTAACCTTGTTCTAGAGCCAAAAAAAGGCAGTCTTAATTAATGGAGGGAAGCGGGGGTGCAAATATGCGAGAGATCACCGGTTCAATCACAATAAAAAAATAATAATTATTTGTCCGATTTCCCTTCCTATTGATTGGGTCAGTCTTAGTACTCAGTAAGAAAAGAACGACTTGGGAAATTTGTTAAACTTTTAAGAGCACAAATCCCTATGTTTCTTATCGCAAAAATTTTAATAAATCCTTTCTGTATTTCCCACTTTATTAAACATTACACGCAAGGCAACCAGTAAAGATCAGGCCCACGTTGGAATTTGGTATTATTTAGTTGTTTTTTTAATATGTCACGAAGTACAAAAACCACTTTAAGTCGTTGCCAAATTACTTATCTCTTACTTTAAAACCAAATACAATAATTTTTATCGCCAAAAAAAATTTAATATAGAGTACATTTCAGATTTATAAAGAGCTTCAGCCCAAAACCTAAATCAGCGAAATGTAAGAGATTCAACTTTGTTGTCTCGTGTTATGGCGAAATAATACTACTATTGAAATATGTACGTGTTAAGAGACGGAAACAAAGGTTTTACCGGACTCTGCTGTTGGCTTGACCAAGACTTGACCGTGCTGCCTGCCGTCTAACGCAATGGATTAGGGGTGTCGCTCTGGAAGTGAGACCTGTTCTGCAACAGCATCTGCTTTATAGTGAAAACAATTAGTAAAAATTTGCTTCCAAAGTTTAGAGTATCAGTGAACGTATACGTGTCAGTTCTTGGTTGGGATGATATCCAAAAATCTATATCGTGTGTGACCCAGAAATGGGTGGCAACAAGTTTTCGTGACAGCTTGGTGACATTTAAATGCATTTTAATGCGGTTTATCTATAAATCCAAGTCGTTTATGATACAGAAAGGAATGGCAGCGAGTGTTCGTGACAGTTTGGTGGCATTTAAAGGCATCCTAATTCGGTTAATCTTATTCTGTGTGGGTAGTATTTTTAATGGGGTTTAGAACAGTCATCTTGGTGTGCTTTTGGTGACACATTGGTGCAGTCTAAGTGTGCAACTATACCAACTCATACATGCATCCTGGACAGACACACAGAATACGCAGAGATCCATTTTAGTGGTTATTCTTTCCTAGAGATACACCTGTGTTTTGCTATAGGGAGGCAAAACTTGATCTGTGATAGCCTGTGTTGGACGACCGCCATTGTTTTCCGGCTCTCGATTCAAAACTTTAAACACACTTTTCTCCAGAATGCCTTCATAAGTATAGACCCAAGTAGTATATTTAGTCTCAGATAGTAATAAAATAAGGTAACAATAAAAATGATATATGAAATAAGCTTAGTTTGTGAAATATTTGAAAAGTTAGCTAATTGCAAAACCGCTGGGCACACTTTGACCTAGATAGCTGATCAAGCCAGAATCTAGGCTCGCGTGTATGTGCGAAGAGCGATTCCCCGCTGACCAGTGACCTTTGATCCTGGTATCACATGCTTAGGCTGGCATCTGTGTTGCTTGGGCGCTTATACCAGGATCGACAACTTTGTCATATGTGACTGTCAACCCACGCTTGGTCTAATTTGGTGTAGCTACGTCCTAAGACATCTGTGTCTGTGTATATTGTGTGGTTTATGTTGGTGTGGTCTATGAAATGTTGAATGTGGTTTATCTCATATTGATGTAGTTCAACAGAGTCCACGATATTTTAGTGTAGAACTAGTTTGTACCGATATGATTTGCAATTGGTTAAGGTCCATATAATTTTGATATGGTTCTCGATATTTTGATATGGTTCATATCGTTTTGATGTGGTTTATGACATATGAAATAGTCCATGACATCTTCACTGTGTTTCAGTTAGACAACTAAATATGATTCATCTCATTTTTATGTGGTTCACGATACCCTTATATAGGGCATGTCGTTTTAGTGTTGTTCGTGGCATATTCGTGTGGTTCATGCCATCTCTATGTGGTTCCTGATATATTAAAGTTGTTCGAAACATAATATGATGTAATTCACGACACATTGGTGTTGTTCATGATAACTGTGTGCGTTTCGTGAGAACGGCTATATATTTATTCTAGATCACCAAAGGCTTTGAGTTAAATGGTATCACACAGTAGTTGACAAAGAAAACAACAACAATATATTGTGATCTAATAATAAAAAACATTTCCTTTGCCTTCTGTTGATCTATAGTACGATAGAACCTTGTCTTTTCAATGAACGATAAGACTATTGTCATCATCATCATCATCCGTTAGCGCCATCGATTACGATGGTTGTTGCCTCACTTGATGCTCTGTCCACAATATGACATTTTTCTTGGTAAAATGTTCTTAATAGTTATTGACGCCCATTCTAATGGATGGAAGTCTGTGTCATGAATAAAATCACCACTCAAGACACCGTCTCACAATTTCGAACAATTTTCGCTACACTTGGCCTACCTGATACTATTGTTTCTGATAACGGACCACCCTTCATCAGTCAAGAATTTCACGAATTCATGGTCTTCAATAATATCCATCACATAAAGTCAACACCATATCACCCTGCATCCAATGGACTAGCTGAGCGCGCTGTAGAGACTTTCAAGGCCAGTCTACGCAAAATGCCATCGGGCAGAGTTCACTAAAAGGTCAACCGATTCCTTCTCAAATACCGGACTACACCTCACTCAACTACTGACATCACCTCAGCGGAACTACTATTCAACAGGAAGATAAAGACAAGGCTTGATCTTATCCATGATTCAGTCCATACAACTGTTCGAAAGAACCAACAAAATCAAAAACTTTACCATGATGTGCATGCTAAAGACAGACAGTTTTTTTTTATTAATGACTCTGTGTTATGAAAAATTTCACTGCTAAACAACCCAAATATATACCTGGTGTAATCATTGACTAGACAGGACCATTATCTTACACTGTAAAGACAGAACAAAGCGTAAAACGCTACCATGCTGACCATATGTTATCTACTGATATTGATTTTCAATTTTATAGTCCTCACAATGACACAGAACAGCCTATCATTTCACATGATATTTGTATTGACAGTACAGCCAACCATTCAAATGTTTCTCCACATAAGGTCATTGCACAAAATCAACTTCCTCATACCACTTCCTTATCTGAGGATGGAGGAGAGAACAGCGATTCTGAATTCATAACAAACACAACTTCAGACGACGCACAACCAATAAAAAAAAATGCAACTGCAGATGACATACAACCAATTACACAACCATCATCACACTCTACTGAACAAACACCATTGACACAGCTAAGACGCTCGACAAGCCTCAGGAAGAAACCTGACAAACTGGACCTTTGATTGTATGCGTTATTTTTGTTACACACAATAATCTTAGTGTGACTGCTTTCTCAGGTTAATTTCAAATTAATGTTCCTAAATACCTAAACCTGTTAATTAGTATTTTTTACTGTTCACTTGTTAAGTTTAATTTCAGAATTGTTACCACGATTTTATCAAGTGCATTAAATTATTAATTTTGTTAAAACTTAAACCTCATATAATTGCTTTTATTTTTCTAACTTCCTCTATTGACATTTTTAGTATCGTAAGTCTAAATCAAATTGACTTGTAACTTAAACCAACTGTAATTTTAATTTTTGTATTTTCATTCTAATATCCACCACCAATCTTGTCAACATTATTTTATTGACCAGATTTTAAACTAAGGATGGAGGATTGTAGTATATCAAGGGATATAACACTAATGTTTAAGTATCTCCTTCATTTGTCTTACTTATGTCCCTTGGACTAAGACCAACATTTGCAATGGCCACCGGCAGACCTGAATGTCAACATGGCTGCTGCAAACACATGTACCAAACTTGATCAGATATATTGAATTAAATACCAATCATTATAATATAACCACTGACTCTCATGAATCAATTTACGTAATATGTCAAGTTATTACAAAAACTGATGACATTTATGTAAATAAGATAAAATATTGGAACAACTTGAAGCAAAATAAAAAGATCTAAATCTTATTTCCTGATGTCAGACAGTAACAAAAACAACAACTATGCAACCATTGTACAGCTATAATTTATATTCTGAAACATCAAACAGTATTAGATTTTTAAATGTAAACATTTTTATGTTATATATTTGAGTTTTTTCCCCAATCAAACAACAACTTCTGTGTATCTATGGTGTAATATAAAATATATACCAATTCGACATATTTATATGCATCCACGTTATTATGTTTAAACATAAGTATTCGATGGTTGTCGTCTATCTTTTTAGAATAAGTAACCAAGATGTGAATTTTCCTTGCATAAACAATCTTAACTTATCTCATCTAACCTTCAAGAACAAGCAACTTAAACTATAATCTTGAACAGAAAGTGAATGTGAATAGCTAATCTAAAAAAATGTTTGCTGATTAGTTTTACTGGTTATTTAAGATCCAACTCCAGCAATCAGGTCACTAAACCTGGTGCCAACTGAGGACATCAGTCAGTGCCGTGACGGGTGTCATTTTAATCTCCAGATCGTTTGATGTGGAATAATTACTTTAATACTTTGCGGGGTTCATTAAACCCAGAGTAGGTTAAAAGCAAGCGAGCGCGCCAGCCATTAATTAGAGTTAGACAGACGGTAAGTTTGTTTATCGACCCAGGGGATTCGGGTGGGGTTGGGGTTGGAGGGATTTGAATTGAATTGGTTTAACGTCCAACATCACCACTATATAGGCTATATTATGGAAGGGCCCCAAGACTGGCGTCTGACAACTGTATGAGCTGCCTACCACACACGAGACAGGACATAGATACATTGACTTGTGTGTCGGACGGTCAGATTAAACTGACAACCAGTAGGGAGAGAAATCGCCAGAGCTTTTGCGTCGGCCCACACGTAGGGGTGGGAGCGGGGGTGTAGTAGATAGCACTGGGGGTAGAACATTGGCATCCCACGCAGGAGCTCCACGATTCGAAATCCGCTCAGTTCAGATACCATATTTGTTAAACAGAATGGTTGTGTCGTTGTTAGCATAATGTGACCTACCAAGTCCAGAATACCCCGCCCTAGGGACCTGTGACCGAATAAGGCTAGTCTTTAGACCTAGGAGGCGTTACACTAGGAGAACGCTAAGCTTTCTCCTAACAACAAAATTGGCGAGTTTTTTTTGTCAAGTCTTGAAGGGAGAAACTTCCAGGTACTTTGCCTTTGTTCCAATAGTCTCACTCTCACACATCTTGACAGTTTTATAAAATTTGTTAGTTTGTATAAAATAAAACGTTAATCATTTGCGAGAAAAAGCCATGCCAAGCGTTTAACGTCTCTTAGGGCAGTGATTATAAAACCCGTGCATACCAGAGAATTTGTCGACCATATTATACTGACCCAGACCCCACAGCTGAAACGGGAAAGAATGCAATGGTCAGCAAAGGGATAAAGACTGCAACATTCTGATTAGAAGGCGTATGTTCTACACATTGGACCACTGCACCCCCAAGCTGGGAAATATTGTGGACCAGAAGCCTTTTTTACATCAACTGCGTCTTAGTCGCTAGCCTTAATATACAAAATTAGTTTAAAAGATAAAAAACGACAACAACAACAACAACAACAACAACAACAACAACAACAAAACTAATTAAAATTCGAACTTGGAGTCTTCAAGCTCCAGCTTGTCAAAACAGAGCAATATCTACTGAGGCAAAACAGCAGTCCTCGCATCAGCAGCAGCACCATCACCAGCACAAGCAAAACCATCAGCAACTTTAGCAGCAGCCAACAGCAGAAACATCAAGCCCGCTACTGTAACAATTAGAGCTGTCATTCTTTCTTGAAGCGTGGAGCAAAGAGGGCTCTTACCGTGTTATAAATCTTGGCGTCCAATTTAACGGCACATCACTCCGCCCTTCCCCACATCATCACCGCTCTCCGTCAACGCCAAGTTTGTTTTCTAACCCCAGCTCATATTTCTCTCTTCTCATGTGTGGAAAGGTCCAATCACTGACTTTTTGTTGTGTGTAGGTAAAATCGATTGGCTGTAGAGGAGTAGGAAAACTTACAGTAAGGAGTTAAAATCAACCACGGTAGAGAAACTTCAATTTTCATTCATAACAACCTTACATTTATTCTCAATAAATCATTAATAGATTACCCTACTCTTTTATCTTAAGACGTTAATCAATGTACAATGTCTGTTTGTATACCTTTCTATACCCATTCCGCATTTCTCTCTTCACCAGTATCAATAACCCTCTCCCCCCCCCCCCCCTCCTTTCCCTTTTGAAATTCAACCTGGACATAAAGATATACTTCTGCACGTTAATCCAGTGCTCAACCTACTAAAGCACTACCTACCGAGCTCTCTGTAGACTCTAGACCGACATCCCTCGCAGAAGCCCCATCAGCAGCAGCACCATTAACAGCAGCACCATCAACAGCAGCACCCTCAGCAGCAGCGCCATCATCAGCAGCACCATCAACAGCAGCACCATCAGCAGCAGCACCATCACAGCAGCGCCATCAGTAGAAGCACCATCAGTAACAGCACCATCAGCAGCAGCAGCATCAGAAGGAGCACCATCAGCAGCAACACCATCACAGCAGCGCCATCAGTAGAAGCACCATCAGTAACAGCAGCAGCAGCACCGTCATTAACAGCAGCAGCACCATCAGCAAAAGCACCATCAGCAACAGCACCATCAGCAACAGCACCATCAGCATCAGCACCATCATCACCATCAGCATCATCAGCAGCATCCAGCCCGCCACTGTAACAGAAAGGGCTGCCATCTTTCATTCTTCACACGCGGAGCAAAGGGGGCTCTTGCCGTGTTATAAATCTTGGGGTCCAATTTGACGCCACAACGTTCTACCCTACCCCACAGCATCGGGGGGCGCGGTGGCCCTGGGGTAGAACATCGGCTCCCGACGCAAAAGGTCGGGGTTCGAATCCTGGCGATTGCGTTCCCTACTGGTTGGATCGGTGTCAATTTAATGTGACCAGCTGAAACAGGAGTCATGGTATCTCCACCCTGTCTTGTGTGTGGCAGTACATACAATTTTCAGACGTTAGTCATGGGGCCCGTCCACAATATAGCCTCAACAACTCAACAGCTCAACAGCCCCACAGCATCACCGCTGCCCGCCAACGCCATGTTTATTTCCTCTCCCCCGTTCAGTGTTGACCCTAACCATGGACGCCACGGTAAATCAGACCAATTAAGCCTCACGCTGAGGGCTTTCAAGAAAGGCCCAATCACTGGCTATTGATACGGCGAATCAGTGTGACCAGTGATCAGTCTATATTATATCTTTCTTTCAATTAAGGCGTTTTATCTCTAGTTAGAAATTTTAACTTTGCTTAAAAAAAAATCAAATGTCTAAACCATTCCGACCCACATACGTAAAATCATCTCGATGAAACCTGTTATTATTCACACTCTTGTCCACAATGATGAAACCTGTTATTATTCACACTCTATGGTATATTCACAAGGACGACTTGTCCACTATTATTATAGTGTTGATGTTGGGCGTTAAACCAACTAAACTCATAAGGACTATTCTGTTAAAATATTCAAGACTTTTAGCAATGTCAACGCCATAATAATTTCACACATCATTCTCTCTGATTGATTCAGATTGTGACAGGTTATGACGTACAAAACATGCTATAAGCAGCGGAAAAGTCCAAGATCTAGATCTAGATCTAATTTTCGAATTACAATTAATGATTATAGAGGAAGAAATAGCAGGCAAACAGCTTATGTAGTTCGCTCATGATGATTAAAAATAATATTTATATTTGGAGAAAGAGTAGGAAAATCCAATGTGTTGCTGAAATTTAACACCGTTCACAGCATCCTAAATTAATTTGTGAAGAAATTAAGCAGAGGCGAACAATGAAAGCAAAGAAATAGGTGCTCTGTTGAGAATCAAAGTTCAGCAAACATTTTGTTCTGTAGTGTTGGAAGACAGAAGTGTTAAACAAGTAAAAAAAAAGTCATAGTGATATTTTGTAGTAGATTGTGATATTGTTTACGCTGCTACGCAGGCATGCGCAGGGGTGTAGTAGTAGTAGTAGTAGTAGTAGTAGTAGTAGTAGTAGTAGTAGTAGTAGTAGTAGTATATAGTAGTAGTAGTAGTAGTAGTAGTAGTAGTAGTAGTAGTAGTAGTAGTAGTAGTAGTAGTAGTAGTAGTAGTAGTAGTAGTAGTAGTAGTAGTAGTAGTAGTAGTAGTAGTAGTAGTAGTAGTAGTAGTAGTAGTAGTAGTAGTAGTACTAGTAATATAACTAGTAGTTTACTAGTAGTAGTAGTAGTAGTAGTAGTAGTGTAGTAGTAGTAGTAGTAAGTAGAAGTATATCTTTCTATGTAGTATTGACAAAGCCATTAATAAAGGCGAAACGTTTTCATGTATTTTCTCTATAATTTCTAGTTGTGTTTGATTTATTGTGTCCCTCAGTTGCTAAGTTGTGCGTATTCTTCTATTTTTTATCATATTACTCCTATTTCTTGCGCACGTGAATCTACGCAGTGATTATTGTTTAAGTGAATCTCGGCTATGGTGACAGCAACTGAGATGCTAACCTTCATCTTATTATATCTCTAACTGGCGAGCTTCGTGATGGGGCACGAACTGGTAGAGAGTGAGCCTTTCAATAGGGAGGACCCCGGTTCGAAACCTATGTTTTGTCAAAAAACCGGAGAAAAACAAATACAACGTCGGACAAATTTACGGCTGATATTTTTAAGGGCTGCCTCACAGTCATAGAGACAGAGAAGAGACTCGAGGACTTCTGTCTCAGGCGATCACATTATATTGATACCAAACAAACCAAAGGGGGACGAAATCGTACAAATAAATTCAATCGTGGGCTTCAAACCGGGCACTTTTCGATTAGAGGACAAAAGCTCTACCACCAACGATTGCGCGCACTATTAACTGATCCCCTCCACCCATCTTTTCACATCATAGAGACCCTGATCATCCTTTGAACCGGGTCCTTCACAGGTTAAATAGTAATTATTTTAACAGTATCATGAGAAGTCTATGCACACATTATCTTCCTTTTGTTGCCCAGGCAGAGAAAAGATAACATACGCACATATCTATAAAGAAAGAAAAGAGAGAGACAAAGAGAGAGAGAGAGAGAGAGAGAGAGAGAGAGAGAGACAGACAGAGAGACAGAGACAGAGAGACAAAGAGGGGGGTGGAGTGGAAAGAGGTTAGCGAAACCAGTGTATAAAGAACAATCCATATTATCTACACACACTACTTCAGCTTTGTTGCTCAGAATTACCTTCTTATGATAATGATTATTTCCTGAATGACAAAACACTGAATGCTGACACTGTAGCAAACCTGATTCTCAGCAGTTTCCGTTCAAGAACAATAACTGCTCCTGTTACAAGAGCTGTGGCAATACATGTGTGTACATGTGCAAGAAGTCGTGCCATCCATGTAATGATCTCCCCTTATAATACAAAATGAAACGAAAGCTGTCCGTGAATTGGTTTTCTAACTCTCTATAGAAGGAGATTGACGTAGAAATTTGTTAAGAGATTTTCTCTCTCTTTTCTCTTTCGCCCTGGTACCCAAATTAAAAAAAAAATCAAACATGTGATCCATCCCTTTGGCATCGTCTCTCTCTCTCTCTCTCTCTCTCTCTCTCTCTCTCTCTCTCCATCTATCTATCTATATATCTATCGATCTATATCTATCTCTATCACTCTCTAAATGTTCTGATTTTCAATAGTCTGTTGAGGATCGATGTCCAGTGGAGTGAACGCAAAGAAGAAGAAGAAGAGGATCGATTGTATGGTGCAATGTGCGCCTCGACCAAAGAGAGCTGGGTTCTTCTAATTCACGTAGCTGTTATGCAAGTTGTAGACCAACTATCTGCGTCAACTGATATGCTTGAGGTCTTGAGGTCTTGGTTTCTCATTTTTATCTTTCCATCTTCCCTTGTTAGCAGTGTTAGCAGTCCATTAACGCTTCGGGGATGATTCTCAGCCTTTCAGTAATGATAATGATGATGGGGAGACAGAGAGGGAGGATAAAGTAAAGAGAGGGAAAGGAAGAGACATATAGAGGGAGGGTGGGAGGGAGAGGGAGAGAGAGAGGGGGCAGGGGAATGTGGCAGACAGAGACATACAGAGACAAGTGATATGGGGAAAGAGGGAGAGAAAGTGAGGAGAGAGAAGGGAGAGAAAATAGATAAGAGAGATGGTGAGAGTGAGGAGTGGAGGAGAGGAGGATGAGGGAGAGACAGGCAGAGACAAGAAAGAGTGATAGAAAGAGAGAGGTGCAACAGACAAACAAAGACATGAGAGCAAGAGACTTAGAGGGGAAGAAAGGCAGAGAGAGAGAGAGAGAGAGAGAGAGAGAGAGAGAGAGAGGGGATAGACACAGATAGACAAAGGGATGAGACTGTGAGAGAGTGAGAGTGAAAGAGAGACGAAAACAGAGACAAGAGAGACGGGAATAAGTGAGAGAGACACACACAGAAAAAGAGTGAGTAAGAAAGGTATTGAGAGAGAGAGAGGTGGGAAAGAAAAAGAGTCTAAGGCTGAATCTTCACAATGTTTACAAAAATAAGCACTCAGGTACGGAAAATTCAAACACATATTAATAATGACCAGGCATCAAGCAAATCTTGAAGGAACGAAATTGAAGTGGTAGGATTTCACTTCGTGATTTTGATGTTTGCCTGCGGAACAAAATTGATTACCATTATATATCTTAATCCCTCTCTCTTTCTCTCTATATCTCTGTTGTTGCTGTATATTATAATAACAAAAATCTCTTCTTCTCTGTCTCCTCTTCTCTCTCTCTCTCTCTCTCTCTCTCTCTCTCTCTCTCCCCCTCTCTCTCTCTCTCTGTATATATAAATGATATATATGTATTGAAGTGGTAGGATTTCACTTCGTGATTTTGATGTTTGCCTGCCGAACTCTGTATATATATATATATATCTTTATCCCTCTCTCTTTCTCTCTATGTCTCTGTTGTTGCTGTATATAATAACATAATATAGCACACAAAAAACATACATTAGAAGTTTTGCGATCCACACACAATAGCGGATGACATAACCATGCCCCTCGGTCTTGCGGTTTTTCCGATAGTTTATTGGCTCCGTAAGTCTGTGATAGAGCTATGGTTGGATTCCGCGGCAGATTCCCTTACATATCGATATTATAATACCTTGATATTCTTTATATTATTGTGTTTCAAGGATATCTTTCATATTACATCTCTACTGCAAAAAAATAAAAAGAAATGAATAAATAAATACAAATAAACAGCTCCTTATCTTGAGGTTATAAAAGAATAACAAATCCAATGTCAATATTGATATTCTTTATATTACATGTGCGTATTGTGTTTCAAGGATTTGTTTCATATTAAATCTCTTAGGAGAAAGCTACTCTTCTTTTATGATGTATCCTTTAATGTTGCCTAGAGCGATATGTCTTACACTGGCTTCTAGATTCGTATTCAATTTACTTTCTCTTTTGAAAATAGCTTCCAGGTTTGTGTACATCTTAGGGATCGAAAGTGAGTTGACATCGTCAAAAAGCCATTGGAAACATTTCTTTTACTTAACAACTCAATCAATATTTCCATTAATTTTTTGGTTAGGGAGGGGGAGGGGGGGATTGAACTGGCTCAAGAGGTAGAGCGTTGGTCCCCAGTAGGTGCTCAGTTCGAAACCCACGATTGGTCAAAATATATTGTGCGATTTCGTTCTTTAAATAATGGTTGGGTCGGTTTAAGTATACAGTATACAGGATTCCAGGTATCCCCGCACTGTCTTTGTGTGGCAGCACGTGAAATTGTTAGATGTTTTCTTGAGGCCCATCCACAATATAACCTATACAGTGTGACATTGGAATGTTAAGCAAACATTTCAAATTCATTTGTAGCCATAGCCGTTAAACATTGGAAGCAATTATAATTATTTCCTTAACGGCTCAAGCAATATCTCCAAAAGTGATCATGGGATTTTTAAGATAATGAATTTTAAAAATGCAAGTCAGACCACATACGTTCACTAGCACAGGAACGTGATCAATGGAGATCATTCATCAAGCAAATTGCAGAGATTGCTGAGGCGTCCCGATCTGATGACCAGGATGCAAATAAGTCAAGTAAGTCAAGAAGTCAGAATTCCAACCTAGGATTTACGTACTGTGTGGGAAGCGCTTCATTCGCTGAGGTATAGAACAGTGGCATTCAGAATATTTTTATATTAATGTTTTGATTAATCACTTTTCTTGAACTTTGCTTTAAAAAGGGAATTTTTTTTAACTTGAAGACATGTAGGTATATATACATTATCTTTTAGATAACTTTCAACTTCTAGTTTTTCAAGACCCTATACAGTTGCGGTTCTACAATTTATTTTAGACAACTTACAAACTCTATGATACTGTCTAGAGGGGTGAGACCATACAATCTCTGACAAGGGTCGATAAACATACTAAAATATAGCTACATTTTAAGCAAATCACTCTTCTACTTTATAATAGAAGATATAGACTTCGCAGAAGCACAAACACGATATAAAAGTCATCCAAAAATGCACATGTTCAAGACAAAACCGTTTTTCCTTTTCCATGCCAACAAGCTAAAACTCATTCAATAATGATATTTTCCCCAAATCATACAAATAAGTTCGACGCGCATGAGAAAATTACCTACACTTTTCCTGTTCTATCAAATTGTAATACCCAAGTATCCGAAAACTTGCCGCTATATTGCACTATGCAAGCACATTAATTTTTTCGAATGCAAATGGATGCTCTATGTGCACTTCCAAAGGTCATTTGTGCTTCTGCGAACTTTTTATTCTGTGCGACGGCACCCTAGAGGAAAACAACGGGGACGTTGTCAGTAACGTTCACACTAACACCAACCGCACCAGTAGAAACAAAAAATCTTGGAACTTGAACCACGGTTGTCATGCATTGGAAGCCAATGTTCTACCCCAAGGCTACAACAGGCCTTGCCACCCAGACAACGTAAGACATAATGATGAGCTTTTGGCATGGGATTTTCCAATAGCACATTGACTCCGTAATTCTAGGATTTGATAGAGCTATGATTGATCGAAAGTCAGTTCCAATTTCTTACCTATTCTCTTTGTTTTTGGGAAATACACAATACAAAATACAGAAATCTGTATTCATTCCCTCAAGGAGAAATTAAAGTACACTCTTTTCATACAACAAACGAGATTGAAACGTTTACAACGGTAAGAAAAAAGGTAGAATGTCGACAGTCATAAAGATTAATAATATTATACATACTATAATTATGTAAATCATAGTACCACCATATCACAGCTCAAGTTATTGAAAAAACTCTTGTTGTGCAAGCGTTACAATTTATACATACAATACACGTACACAAATAAATGAGTAAATACAAAAATAGATACTATTAAATAGAAGCATATAATTAAGAATAACGATTTTTGCTCCAAGTTTTCGCTATAGGATCTGTTAGCGTGAGGTTTTAAGCATACCCCCTCCCCCTATGAGTCGTTGTTGAGTTGCTTTAACCTCCAACATCAGTACTATAAAGGCTATATCTGAGTCAGTGAACATAAAACGTCTGTGTAACTCATATTAACAAAATGCTTTGCTATAAAGGGACCCATTACAAAGACGAGACGAAAGGTGAGGCAATAATTTTGTACCGGTGTTTACTCATAGCTTTTTATCCAAGACTTATGGAACTAATAACCAAGTAAAAAAATTCATGCCTAAGCGTAATTATTATTATGTCATCCGTTATTGCAGTAAGATTCGCAAAGTCTGTAATATTCTACCCCAAGGCTACTCTCCCCTCTCTCTCTCTCTCTCTCTCTCTCTCTCTCTCTCTCTCTCTCTCTCTCTCTCTCTCCCTCTCTCTCTCTCTCTCTCTCTCTCTCTCTCTCTCTCTCTCTCTCTCTCTCTCTCTCTCTCTTCTCTCTCTCTCTCCTCTCAGTCTAAATGATGAACGCACTCGATTTTCACAATCATTCTCTCGGTCTTATGAACGTTGGCAAAGTAATAGCACTAGATATTTAATGACCTGGGGATAAAAAAAATGTCGCACATCACGACTCTGATTGATGCTCTCAGTTGCCAATGGCACCAGGTTTACTGACCTGGTTTTGCAGCATTGGATGATGATATGACCTTTTCACACCAGGTAAAAAATCAATGCACAAACGGAAAGGCCTGGATTTGCTTTGTCTCAATGTATTCTTGTTGTCAGTGTGTAAACACCTCTCTCGTACTTTCACCATCTCTCTTTCTTTATTTCTTTCCCTCTCAGTCTGTCTGTCTGTTTGTCTGCCTGTCTGTATGCATGTTTGTATGTCTGTATATCTGTCTGTGTGTCTGTGTGTCTGTCTGTCTGTCTGTCTGTCTGTCTGTCTGTCTGTCTGTCTGTCTGTCTGTCTGTCTTCTCTCTCTCTCTCTGTCTGTCTGTCTCTCTCTCTCTCTCTCTCTCTCTCTCTCTCTCTCTCTGTCTCTCTCTCTCTCTCTTCTCTCTTTCTCTCTTCTCTCTCTATAATATCTACATAATCTCTCTGTCTCTGTCTCTCTCTGTCTCTCTGTCTGTCTCTCTCTCTCTCTCTCTCTCTCTCTCTCTCTCTCTCTCTCTATCTCTCTCTCTCTTTAAGTATATATAATTATGGTCGAAATGTTTTGGAATTAAACCTGTCGTCAGAACAAAGGCTGGATTAAAATTCAACGACTTTTTGCTTTGTCGAGAAACGTGTATCAAAAAATAGTTACTTTTAATTAGAAAACCACAACAAATCCTTAATAATTGTTTGTTTTTTTTTCTTCTAGCCGCTACTTTTCCATTCCTTTCCCCTCCTTTTGTGCCTGGCTGAGGCAAAGTCATGGTAACCTCGTACTGTCTCTGTGTGGCAGCACGTAGCACGTAAACTTGTCAGACCTTAGTCTTAGTTCCCGTCCACAATATAACCAATATATTTCTGAAGTTGGACGCTAAGCAAGAAGAACAATAACAACCACAACAACAACAACAGCAGCAGCAACAACAACAGCAACAACAACAACAAAAGCAACAGCAACAACAACAGCAATACCAACAAGAATAACAAAAACAACAACAACAACTCCTCCATTACGTTTCCCAGGCACCCCCTCACCCTTCCTCCCCTAAAATGTTAATCCGGCACCCCCTCACCCTTCCTCCCCTAAAATGTTAATCCTAACCTCACACCATCTATATGCTCACTACCGACACAATCGCAGGCCTTGTGATCCAGACAAAGGAAACAAATGACATAACCACGCACCTTAGGTGATTGGATTTTCTGATCGCTCATTGACTCTGTAAGTATAGGATAGAGATATGACTCTACTGAACGCCGGTGCAGATCACTAAGCTATCGTGTTGGTCTTTGCTACCTACCAGTTATCTCAAAAGCTCTAATAAAAAATCTCTCAGGCTTGAGCTATTTGATTGAATCTATTGAACCCATCCTGGTTTAATGTCGCCGCCCCACGAGAACTGGTCTGGTCTCTGTCAAAATATTTATGATGATGTCAATCAAGCTCTCTCTCTCTGTCTCTCTCTGTCTCTCTCTCTCTCTCTCTCTCTCTCTCTCTCTCTCT
>RQTK01000555.1:75508-86401 GCA_003991915.1 Elysia chlorotica | reverse complement strand
ATGTCTGTCTGTCTGTCTGTTTGACTGTCTGTCTGTCTGTCTGTCTGTCTGCCTGTCTGTCTGTCTGTCTGTCTGTCTGTCTGTCCGTTTTCTGTCTGTCTGTCTGTCTGTCTGTTTGTCTGTCTCTCTCTCTCTCTCTATCTCTCTCTCTCTCTCTCTCTCTCTCTCTCTCTCTCCCTCTCTCTCTAGCAAAGTTCTCCTTTAACCAGCAGAGTAGAGTAATCAATTTAATTCATTTAGCAATGGAAAACGAGTGAATTAATGACGAAAGAGAATTATTTCAACAACATCAACGACAACAAAAACATTTTGATGATAAAAGGTTTAATTAAATTGAATCCTTTTATGTAACGGGAAAATCAATTTCAACTTTAAAAAAAAAGATTTTAATATTCTGTTAGCTGTGTCGTCCATTCCCGGTTAACTACATTCCCTTCATTTTTATATTTTATCCTTATACTTTGTCGAACATATTAAATGAAGAAATTTAGTAATCCAACAAGCCCTTTAGCAATTTTATATGCCAAAGGAATACAAGGTTTAGAAGAAAACAAATGCTGTGTCAACCATCAACACTAATTAGAAGCGGTGTTTCTTGTATAAGTTATAATTTATGCTTCAATATTTTTGTTAAACGTTTCATTCAATCAACATTTGTTTGTTTTTAACAGATACTGTTTCAAATTGGTCCTCATAGATCTAACATATCTTTATCCTTTATTGATTGCTTCTTTCATTTCTCTCATATTTTATTTTACTTTTCCCTTCTTTTCATCTTTTCTAACTATTTATTCCTTTTTATTTACCTCGTTTTCCACCTATTCTTCCTTTTTTCTTCTTCTTCGCCTTTTATTTCATTTTTCCTTTTCTTCTATTTCCTCGTTTCCACCTATTTTTCCTTTTTCTTCTTTTCCGCGTTTTCTTTCTTGTTGCCTTTTCTTCCATTTCTGCATTTTTTTAAATATAATTATTTTCCGCAAGGTTTCATCGCGGACGTGTCCCAAGACTCACGTCTGATAATTTTACGTGCCTGTGCAGGGATACCAGGACTCCTGTGTGAGCCAGTCACCGAATCAACCGAGTTGGGGACGGAATTATACAAAATATTTTTTTTCCCAAAAGTGGGACGTGGGTTTTCCAACCAAAAACCAACTCTCTACCACTTGAGCCAGTCTGCAAATTGTCATGTCATTGACTCTTTTAGAGGTCTTGATACTTGCACAGATCGTGCTTGGCGAGCTGTTGAAATACCCTAGTAACCTTCATGTTCAATAGCTATAATGGGAAAAAGAACACGAGAGATAGATAGAGAGAGAGAGAGAGAGAGAGAGAGAGAGAGAGAGAGAGAAAGGAGAAGGAGAGGGGGAGAGAGAGAGAGAGAGAGAGAGAGAGAAAGAGAGAGTCAGACGAACAGAGAGACAGGGACAGACAGACAGACAGAGACAGACGGAGAGAGATAGAGAGGCAAATGAACAGAGAGTGTCGAGGATACCTAAGAGAGAAAATGCCAACAAAAAGATACAAGCAGAGAAAGAGAGAGATACAGATAGACAGAAAAAGAGACAGAAAAAGAGACAGAGACAGAGACAGATAGACAGAGACATGCATAGGCAGACAAAGAGGGTAAGAGAAACACTGAGAACAAGAGACATATTCAGCGCGAAAAGTTTTTATAAGCTTTAAAAATGAAAGAAAACCACACAAAGATTTAAATAATGAATGAAATGGGAAATCGAAAGGAAAAAAAGTTGAGGGGAGAATAATATTAAGGTCAAGATCCATATAAAAAACCGGATATACTAAGATAGGAGACAAAATTTAGTTATCTCTATATATATATAAGTAGAGTCGAGGCCGTCTGTCGCTAAAACTCGATCTGTCAATCATTTAACAGAGCAGAAAACGGATCTTGACTTTGTTGTACCAGATATTTTATCTACAGATCTAACATTTAGCAGATTCACTTCAGTAAAATGCTTATACGAGTCAAAATTTGACTAAACTTACTTTTTTAGTCCAATTCATTTATCTTATTATTTTAAGCTATCAGCATATTATTCATTTATAATGACAGATTGTATGCAAATTATAATTTTATAGCTTAGAATTTTCTGTTTTTCCTAAGTAATATCTCTTGTTAAAAAGCCTAGCAAAAATAAGACTCTACCATGCACGCAATTTAATATCACCATAATCATGTAACGTCTGCAACAAAGATACTTTTTTTAAAAAATGGTTTGTTTTTGTCCAGTGAGAAAAATTTGATTTGAATAGACATTGATAAAATTGCATTTATACATGTATTGTATATGATCTGAGATGTGAGAGATCGTGAGAGAGAGAGAGAGAGAGAGAGAGAGAGAGAGAGAGAGAGAGAGAGAGAGATCGTGAGAGAGAGAGAGAGAGAGAGAGAGAGAGAGAGAGAGAGAGAGAGAGAGAGAGAGAGAGCAAATTGAGTCCAATAATGTGAGAAGTGCTTTGTGGCATATAAATTTTGCTTATCAGCCTGTGTGTGCTAAAACTGTAATACTGTTACCTTCTTAGAATGAATAAAGTTAGTAGTTCATTATTGCTGGCTTTTGATTTCCATCTTATTTCAAGTTGTTTGCCATTCGTTTTTTTTCTTAAGTTGTCAATGTGACTGCGGTAAATTTTGCTTACTTATCTAGAATGGATTTAGTTTAGTTTTTAATATAAACTATCTAAATCTTGAGTCTAGATAGATCTATCTAGAATCTAGATCTAATTGCTATTCATCTGGGTTAGAACTAGATTTAGATATTGATTTGATAAGAAGGCATTTATTGTTTTTAAAAAATGCTCGGGTCAAATGCTCTGCACGTACATGAGATAACATGTAGATGATTTCAGAATCTCGATTAGTAGTACTATGCTGACATGACATGATCAGTCACCTAGGCTATCTAGATTGTTTACAGTTGCAACCAAGATAATCTCTTCACTTAAAAAAGATTTCCCAAACAAATTTAAAAGAGTTAATTCCCTTGAATTTTACATAAGCTAACCTCGAAAAAATCTCCTCACTTAGAAAAGAGTAAAATTTTACTTTAGCTCATTTCAATACATTTAAGAGTTATTTCCCTTAAATTTTACCGAAGCTAACCTAGAATTTATCCTCACTCACAAAAGATTTCCACAAAAAATTAGAAGAGTTCATTCCCTTGAATTTTACCGAAGCTAATTAGACACGTTCATTCCGATTTTTTTTTACTGCATGAGACTACATAGCGTTTGTGGAGTATCTGCTAGTGCTTGGGCAAAACCACTATCTATCCCAAAGAAGTAGGCTAATCTATCTATAGTGGTGACGTAGTTGTTGCTCTATTTTCGGCGACCATGCACAACTTCTGGAGTGGTGTGTACATGAACAGCAATATTACTGTCAGATTATACTCTAGAATTAGATTATATCTAGATATTTAGTAGAAACATTAATAAGGGCAATATGATTTACCTAAAATATAGTACTTTACTTTTATTATAACTGTCATATTCAATTCATTTCGTTTCGATGTCATCATATGCGTAGAAACTTGTCACCTCTGCACAAAGAAGATTCAAAGGTCCGCCATTATCGTTACCACAAATAGATTTTGTCAGTGCAAATTTAGTCTATCCAGAATAACTCTCTGTGACTAGTCAGTTACTAAAAATAGAGTAGGGTTAACCCAAAGAGTAGCCCCCGCCCCCCTAACCTAGGCGTCCACCTTGCCCATAGCCTTGCAAGCTTGGCTCACTTCCAGACTCTAAATTTAGAACATGACTAATTTCACATTACGAGGTTAACCTCTTCTGCTCTTTGATTGGTAAAAGAGAACTGTTGTTTGTTTGTGAGTGTGGCAACTGGGCACACTCAGTACTCAGTAGGCCTGTAGAATAGTATCACTGTTCCATCATCCACCCTTCAGGGTTGACCAGTTCTTACTCAGGCTTGTGAAAATTTTTACATTCACCTAGCCGACAGCATTGGAAGACACTATTCTCTATACACAGGGTAAGCTGATTAACACAACATAGATTTTCTCAGCACATCAATAAACTTGGGCCCGAGCGAAGGGTCTAATATAGCCCTAGATTCTTTATAATATCTAATCTAGATCTAGATTGGTATCTATTTAGATATATTTTTCCTAGTTAATTTATTCTAAACGTATTTTTGGTCTGGGGTCAAGACTCTAAGTGCAGGCCTAGATCACCGTTGTACAAAGTACCCTGTAGTGACTTTTAGATCTAGAGCTGTAAGTCCAGCGTTTCCGTAGCTTTTCTTCTGCTTCTTCAGTATTACTGCTCAAATTAAACATTGAATATTATAAGGTAAAATATAAGCAGATATATATATTTTAGTAGAGTCGAGGCGTTCTTCGGATAAAGCTTGAAGACGGCTCAACCTATAATTATGCAAATTTCACAGAAGCTACATCTTACTAAATACTTTGTTTACCGGGTCCTTTTTTAATTATTTATTTTTTCAAAAATTTATTATAATTTAAAATAAAAAAGTCCGCCTTAAAATCTCCCAATCGTCTTTTATAATAACGAAAATCTAGGCTTGGTTAGTCAAAGCGTCATTGACTAACAAATGATCTAATGGCACTGAAGAAAAACTTCAGCAATCTATCTAGATCTAGAATCTAGGCTTACATAAGCAATCTATCTAAATCTAAAATATTGGCTTACTTGAGCAATCTTTCTAGATCTACAATCAAGGCTTAACTAATGAAAAGGGTTTAATAGATCTAGATTCTAGATCTAATATAAAATTCAGCACCTTCATTTTGTAATTAGTCCCAGTTGCACCACGCTTCGTACGTAGGGCGAATTAGCTCACTTGGTAGAGCATTGGTCTTCACTTCAGGAGGTACGGGGTTCGAATCCGATCTGCAGCTTTTTTTTTTAATTTTTTATTTCGTCTCCTGTAACTGGTTGGGTCGGCATAAGTATAATGTGAACGGCTGAGACAGGAGTCATGGTATCTCCACCCTGTCAAATGCGTGGCAGCACATAAAATTGTCAGACGTAAGTCTTGGGACCAGTCGACGTATAAGACTCCCTAAAGGAACCTAGGAGACATAAATCAAATCATGTGCAAATTCAAAGGGTAAAATCTGTCCATCATTAGCAGCAGTAGTAGCGTAGCTGTCTAGGTATAATATATACGAAAAAAAACAGAAAAAGAGAGAGAGAGAGAGAGAGAGAGAGAGAGAGAGATTTAAAAAAAAGAAAGAAAAAAGTAATAATAAAGACTTTTTTAAAGGAGTAATATATAAAGAGAAGAAAAAAAGAGAAAAAAGTGAGAGAGGGAGAAAGAAATGAAATTAAAAAAAAAGAAGAGAAAAGAGAGCAAATATATTAACTGATGGTAAGGGGTCTAGTAAAAGTTCCCCTTTCAAAAAGAATCAGCCTACAGACAATTACATAAAGAGAATAAAGAATATAGAATGAAAGAGAGAGAGAGAGAGAGAGAAATTTAAAAAAAAAAGAGAAAAGATATTTTCATTAATTTAATTTTA
Organism: Elysia chlorotica; assembly: GCA_003991915.1. Taxonomy (NCBI): domain Eukaryota; kingdom Metazoa; phylum Mollusca; class Gastropoda; family Plakobranchidae; genus Elysia; species Elysia chlorotica. The sequence goes on along the minus strand of RQTK01000555.1, from coordinate 80,870 downwards.
AAAAAGGAGGAAAAATATATTAACTGATGGTAAGGGGTCTAAAAATTTCCGTTTAAAAAAGAATCGGCTTACAGACAATTACACTGTATTCAACCCGTTCGTAAGAACGGGACCCCAGCTTGTGATTTAATAATTAAACAAGATTGCTCAAAAGTAAAGGAGAAACTCTTTGCCTTCCAGATTAAACAAAAAGCATTTTCGTGAAAACGCGTTTTCATGTTCAAAAGTCCTGCAAAGGTCACATTTCAACGATTATGAGTGCGGTAGAGATAAGGCCGTGGCTAAAATCTAAAATGTACTCACTCCTGTTAGTGTAATGGTCCTACCCTTTTTATTTAGTTGTCATTTAGTTGTCATAACAACAAGCCCTCAATGTGCCAGGCTGAGACAGGAGTCATGGTACCCCCGCTCGTATGTGGCAGCACCTAAAATAGTAAGAAGTTAGTCTTGGAGACCGTCCACAATATCGTGTATGAAATGCTGACGTTGGACGTTAAAACAACTTAACTACATGTACATCCCCGCACTGTCTCTGTGTGGCAACAAGTAAAACTGTACTAAGCACGTTTTGGGACTCGTCAAACTAAATGCATAATTATAATAATAGTGCTAAAGTTGGACACGTAGAAATTAACTCAATCTAACATTCTCTCTTGAGACTCTTTCAGCAGCTCGGTTATGGAAGCACATATTATTAATTTGTTTTTGTGCTTTTCAAAAAAAGCCCCGTTGCAATAAAATTTCGAAAAACCAACATTTCCTCACTTTAAATAAAACATGTTCCCTCTTTATGAAGACGTCACGCAACAACTCAAAAGGTAGATATTTAGGACAAAACGTTTATAAATGCGTATAAATTTCAGGTTTTTATGTACGTAAGGCAGTTCTAACGTCACATCTGTAGGTTTGTGGGAGCGGCTCTTTTATGTGGTCAAATATATCTTCTTCCAGCTATTTAAACAACTGCCTTTATAATAAAGAACAATTCCTTAATTTCCGTGCATCATAGTTAAAATTGGTTCAACCAGAAGCTTGATTGATTGTTTACTTGTCACTGTCCAAATCCAGCATAATAAAGGCTATGTTTGTGGAAGGGTCGCAAGATTAACGTCTTACAATTTTATGTGCTGCCTCAAATTGACGGCTCAAGGTTACCATGCCTCTTGTGTCAGCTGGTCAGATTATACTGACACTGACCTTACCAGTAGAGGAATAAAACTGGACCAATGCGTTTTCGATCGTATGTTTCGAACCAGGGATCTCCCGATTGGGTATGCAACCGCTCTGCCACTCGCGCCACATCGCACCCGTATAGATCTAGGTAGAAGGCAAACTCATAAAACAATATAAATGTATCATCAACAATGAGACTGACCTCTTTATATAAAAAAGAAGTAAACAAAATCACGGGATAGTTGTACTTTTTTGTTTTAAACAAATTGCTAATTGGATTAGAGCATAGACCTATTTTAATATACTTTTTTTGCACGAGCAGGCTTGCAATTATCACGTGACTTTTGTGAGAAAGAGGTCAGACCCATTAAACGGGAAAATGAGAAAATCGTTCCCTTTTAGGTAAAAAAAAATCGACTTTCGTCAAATTGGGTTTCTTTGTTGAATGTCCTTGGAAAGTTCACGCACGCTCCAACGGCTGTCAGTGCGGTAAAGATGAGGAAATGAGTTGAGTTGGTTTATAACGTCCAACATCAGCAACATATAGGCTATACTGTGGATTGGCCTTAAGACTGTCCACACACAAGACAGGGCAGGGATACCATGACTCCTGTTTCAGCCGGCCACATTATACAGACACCGATCCGACCAGTTTCAGGGGACGAAATTGGGGTTCGAACCGAGGACTATATGATTTGGAGACCACCGTTCTACCTCTTGAGTGAGTTTGCACCCCATTATGTGGAATACACTGACCCGTGACTGAAAAGAGCATCCCATCTATAAAGCTGCCAAACCCGAAAGGTCTCAATGTGTACATAATGAGGATGACCTCTTTCTTAAAAAAACATAAACAAAACCACGTGGTGGTTGTGTTTTTGGTAAACAATCTGCTGATTGGGCTAGAGCATAAATATATTTTAATATAATTATGTTTTTGCATTAGCCAACTTAGAAGCATATTGTGAATTTTGTGAGCAGCGTTTGGGACGGAAAAAAAGATTATGAAATGTCGATAAGTATAAATACAGTTTTTTTGGTAAGCTAGGCAGTTCTAGTATAACGTATATAGTATAAAAGGCGAAATAGCGAAACATTAGTGATAGAGCGTTGGTCTCCTAGTCGAAAGGTCGTTGGTTTGAAACACACGCTCGATAAAAATATATTTGTTTTATTTATTTGTCTCCTACTGGTTAGATCGGCTCTAAGTATGATATGAGCGCAGTTAAGAGTCATGGTATCCCGGTATGGTCTCTTTGTCATCATCATCATCATCATCATCGCTGTGTCGTCCCGTCTCCGAGGTGGGCTGTCATTCGGCGCCATCTTTCACGGTCCAAGGCTGCTTCACAGGCTACACTCAGTCGTATCTGGGATGTCTCCTGTATGTTGGCAAGCCACGACTGCCTCTTCCTTCCTCTACCACGCTTCCCTTCAACCTTGCCTTCCACAACTCTTTTCTGGATGCTGCAGTGTCTTCTTATGGCCATAGTTTGCCAGTTTTCTTCTTTGGATTAATTGCAGCAATTCTTGTTTCTGCATGCCAACTTTATCCGAGTCCGAGAAATTCTGTTCATTCTCCTATACATCCACATTTCCATGGCATCTATTCTCTTCTCTATAGACTTTTTTAATGTCCATGTTTCACTTGCATATAAGAACAGCACGTAAAAATTGTCAGACGTTATTATTGGGATTCGTCCACTATGCAGCCTGTATTGATCTGGCGTTAGACGATAAGCAACGAACACAACAAACCACCCTGTCTGTGATTCTGAGAGCGGCTGGACTATGTAGCCAGATATTTCTGTTTTAGCTCTTCAAACAATTCCCTCTCTAGAAAGAATAATCCTTAATTTCCTCACGACATGGGTGCAATTCCCCTGCAGAAAAAAAGGAAAGGAAAGGAATACATATAGGAAAATCAATGTTTTTATGTCTCTGTTTCCGTCTGTCTGTCTGTGTGTCTATCTACCTGTCTGTTTGTCTGTCTATATGTCTGTATGTATGTCTGTATATATCTCTCTCCCTGTCTCTCTCACTCTGCCTCTGTGTCTTAGTGTGTGTATCTCTGTCTGTCTCTCCTCATTTGTACCTCTTACCCTCGGTCTCTCTCTCTCTCTCTCTCTCTCTCTCTCTCTCTCTCTCTCTCTCTCTCTTTCTTCTCTCGCACCCATTCTTTCCCTTACTTTCCCCAACCCTCTTAAAATGTATTTACTTGCACCCCGATAACTTTACTCTTGTCCCATTTTGTAGCGTAATATTTAAATTTCAGCACTTCAAATAACTCTGACCGCTCTATCTCTTGCGCCAGTTCACCCTCTGGGTAGATCAAAGTAGGAGACAAAATTAGAAACTACTAGTAGAGGTACCGTTCTACGAACGGGATTGAAAATTTCATCTTACCTTACTTTGTCACGGTCTCGAGATAAACAACATTGAAATTGTTGTTGTCTTTCTCTGGAATATATTAGAATCATACTCTAGGGTCTAGATATAGATAACTAGAAGCTCGATTTAAAGACGGCGTATTATTTCTTGGTCTAGCTCTAGAATCTATAGGCTAGATCTAATCTACCTTTGTCTAGATCGAAATCTCTACTCTACATTTAGATCTAATCTAGATTTTGTATTTTTAAATTTAATTTAAAATGTGTCTGTTGATATAAGAACAGAGCACGAAGCTTTCTGGAAAGACGTCTTTGGAGTTTAGACTTTATACCGTTAGACGCTCCACTTCCGACTTTAGGCCTAACCGGTATTTGTCGTACCGGACATCATTCGCATGTCAATATCTTTTTTACAGAGTAATGAAATAAAAATTTTGACTTTTATTTGCTAAAATCAATCGTTTTACCTAAAAATACTGTTACCGTCGACAACATCGTACCAAATTACCCCAACATACCAAATTTCAGGGTTCTAGATGGTGCAGTTTACCTGTGATGCGTGGCAGAAAAATTGTCCACCGTCAATTATTAATAGAAGAGAGTTTTTATTTTGTTAAAAACATAAATAAGTGAGAACCCCCCCCCCCCCCCCCCCCTTCTTCTCCACCAAAAAAAGTTGACACTTCTTTCATGTATCTTTCCCCCCCCCCCCCCCCCAATTTTTTTTCAAGATTAACAAACTGTTGCCTTTTCCTCAAATCGTTCTACGTTCCAGAAAAGGTCACGTCTAAAGAGTACGAGTGCGGTAAAGATGAGGAAATGAGCTCACTTGTGACTGAGAATAAAATCTTGCTCACTCCCGTTATTACAAACTCTACCCTCTTTATAAAGCCGCTAAATCAATAAGCCTTCCAAGTGCACATAATTGCTTAGGCAAGCCCTAATTTCCGTACAACATGGTTGAAATTGGATGATAGAGCAGTGCAATCTTCCTGCAGATGAAAATGAAAGGGTGGAATGTGACTAGAGTTATAGTACTTTGTTAGAAGATATAATGTATAGTTTATGTTTTCAAGAACCAGTAAATGCAAGAATCAGAGATCTTTTTTTTTAAGAGGGAAAAAAGGTCTACATACAATAAGATTGTCTATGTTAAGAGATCTTTAGCTTAAAATAATTATCTTATCAGCGAATGGGGCCTAATTCACCCTTCCTGCCTTAAAAACAATCTCGCCGTAACTGGTAACCAACATCTACTCACTCATGTTGGTACATTTACCCTATTTATTAATGCTATCAAACACATAGGCTCTTAAACTGTTCATATTAGGGCAAAATAAAAGGTTATGAAATGCCTATGAATACGACGTTTTCGTGTAAACTAATACCACGTTTCAAAGGCTTAATACAAAATCGCAGTAACTAACACTCGTCCAAATCCGTTTAGTTTTCATATCTTTAAACGATTCTTAAGTTTGCGACAACGTTGTACTTCCAACGCCACGTCTGTATATCGTGGGAATGGCTGGAATGGGTAGCCAAACATTTATTTTTTAGCTGTTCAAATAAGCCACTCCAAGAGAAAGAGCCATCCTTAATTTCCGTAATACATGATTGGAATTATTAAGCAGAACAGCGCACAATTTTCTGTCAGGAGAAAATGAAATGGAGCGATTAATTATAGAAAAATCGAAGAAGTGAGTTGCAAGCATTGGGAGATTTTCAGCACTTTATTGCTTCTGTGCCTCTTTATCTCTCTCTCTCTCTCTCTCTCTCTCTCTCTCTTTCTCTCTCTCCCT
>RQTK01000555.1:50061-75175 GCA_003991915.1 Elysia chlorotica | reverse complement strand
GAGTGCGAGGGGCGGGGGGTAGCAAAAAAGAGACAAGGAGAGCGCCAGAGGGAAAGAAAGAGAGAGCGGGAAAAAGAAAAAGAGAGAGGGAAAGAAAAAGAGAGCCAGAGAGATAGAGATAGAGAGAGAGAGAGAGAGAGAGAGCAAAAGAGAGAGCGTGGACGACGACATTTAAAAAAAATGGGGTCAATACTCAATAGTTTGAATCAAACAGTTTCAGCCTGAGATTTTTTTTTTATTAAAGGTCATGAGATAACTGGGCCTCTGGCGAAAACGAAGACATTCATGGATAAGGGAATCTGCGCCGACGTTTATTCATAGCTGTATCATAGACTTATAGGGTCTGGAAGTCCCATCACGTATAAGGTAATCATCGTGTTGGACGCAAGGACTTTATTGTGTGGGTTAATGAGCATAGAAGTTAGGGTGGGGTAATTGAAAGTGCTGGGAAACTCGGTGGTGATTGGGGTTTGGGATAGTTGGCAAAGTGAGGGGGTTTGGAAAAGGGGAAGGAGTGAGGGTTTGGGAGGGGATTTAGGAAAAGGAAGGGTTGGGAGGGGAGTTTGGAAAAAGGGAGGGGTTGGGTGGGAGTTTGGAAAGGGAGGAGTCGGAAAGGGAGTTGGGAATTAAAGGGATTGGGAGGGGATTTAGGAAAGGAAGCGGGGTGAGGAGTGAGTTGGGAAAGGGGGTGGGGGGTGGAGGGGAGTTGAAAGCGAATTGGGAAAATGGAGGGTTAGGAGGGGAATGAAAATAGAGTGGTTGGAGGGGAGTTGGGAAAGGGAGGTATAATGTGACTACCTGAGACAGGAGTCCTGATATCCTCTCTCTCTCTCTCTCTCTCTCTCGGTGAGATGTCCAGAAAGTAGCGCCTAAACTTATTAAAGGTAGTGCTAATTTTTCGATAATTAAGAAAAAACCCACCAAAACAACTAAATTGATTTCGCCAGTTTCTACATCAGTTTTCACTGCAGTTTCAATAGCTCAGCTAGAATGTTTCCATTATTAACACCCCATGATTTGAAAGATTTTACTTGACGCCCAACTAACGCAACTCAGCTTAACCCCTCGTTGGACTGACAGAACAAAGCTTCCTTAGTTAACCCACGAAGAGACAAATAATGGCCACCATAGAACTGTTAATCTGTTTTACTTGTTAAGTCGGTAGCGAACCCACACGAGAGCTGATGTACAACGAAACAACGAACATACCCTGCAGGGGCGAGAACAGTGCTGTAAAAAAAAATATTTTTGTTTTAACCGAAGGTGGGTATTCCAATCAGGAACCAACGCTCTACCACTTTAGCCAGTCTGCACATTGACTTCTCTAGAGGTCTTGAAACTTGCACAGATTGTGGTAAGCAGGCTGTTGAAATACCATAGTTGCCTCCGTGTTCTATAGCTATAATGGGAAAGAGAATACGAGAGAGAGAGAGAGAGAGAGAGAGAGAGAGAGATGGAGAGAGACAGTCAGAGAGAGTGAGAGAGAGACAGAGAGAGACAGACAGACAGAGACAAAGAGAGACAGAGAGAGGCAGAGAGAAATATATAGAAAGAGAAAGACAGAGACAGAGAGAGGCAGGCGAACAGAGAGACAGACTGATAGACAGACTATACATGTATATACAGACATTTAGACATACATACACGATATGGCAGACTGAGTATGTGTGTGAGAAAGAGAGAGATAAAGAGAGAGACAGAGAGAGACAGAAAGAGAGACAGATAGACGAAGAGACAGACAGACAGAGAGAAGGACACAGAGAGACATAGAGAGTAAGGAAACGGTCAGAAACGGGGACACTGGTAAATCAAGCGATAGCAAGAGAAAGGGAAACTTTCCACAATTGTGTGCCTTTATCTTTTGCCCCTAGGCCTAGAGGGGTAAAGATGCAATAAGAGGACTGCACTTTTTTCCACGTTCTATTTTATGGGGAGATAATAGCATGGATTACACGACTCCTTGCAAAGGTTGGGACACTTCTAGTAACAGGAGCAGTTATTGTTATTGAACGGAAACTTCTGGGAATCCGGTTTGCCCCAGTTTTATCCTCCATAGCTTTGTTCTTTTCAGGGAATAATCATCACCATGAGAAGGTAACTCTGAGATGTAAATGGAGATAGTGTGTAGAAACAATCTGAATTTCTCAAGGTAATTTTTTTTCCTTTTCCCACTTTCGTTCTGGTTATATATACGCGTTTGCTGTTGTTTGTTGATGTGTTGTTGATTGTTGTTTTTTTCATATTAGTTTACCCTGAGGTTATCTTTTTGCTTCCAACAGGATTGGGGATTCGAAGCGCGTTGACATTTCTAGCAACCTTAAAAATATGAAAATAATTTCTATACGAATATATGGGGCAGAAATTGAGGGGGGGGGAGATAGAGAGAGAGAGAGAGAGAGAGAGAGAGGAGAAAGAGAGAAGCAGATATAGGGAATGAGAGAAATAGAGGGGGAGAGGGAATGGGAGTAGGAACAGACAGGTTGACAGAGAAACAGTCAGAAGTGAGTAAATACAGAGAGACAAAGTAAGAATGAGACAGACACAGATAAAGGAATGTAAGAGATCAGGGAAAAGACTGCAAAAGAGCGGGTATAACCCAAAGGAGAGATAGAGAGATAGAGAGAGAAAGAGTGAGATAGAGAGATGGAGGAATATAATGGCAGCCAAATCTAGAATGTAAGAGAGAGAGAGAGAGAGAGAGAGAGAGAGAGAGAGAGAGAGAGATAGAGAAAGAGAGAGAGACAGAGAGAGAGAGAAATATCGAGATAAAATGAGGGCAAGAAGGATGAAACGACAGAGAAAGAAAATCTCTCCACGAATGTACGTCTACTTTGTTCCTTTTCAATGCATCAATGTTTCTTAGTCCGGAACAGATAAACATTGTTCCATCTTCAAATATTTGGGGAGATAATTACACGGACGACACGACTCCTTGTAAAGATTGGCACACTTCTGGTAACATGAGCAGTTATTGTTATCGAACAGAAACTGCTAAGAATCAGCTTTGCCCCAGTTTTAACATCCGGGGGCTTTGTCCTTAAGAAATATTAATAATCATGAGCAGCAAATGGATATAATGTGTGTACAAAAATCTTCAATTGTTTAAAATAATATTTTTTTTCGCCTGTTTCGGTCTGGTTTTTATATATATAGAGAGAGAGAGATCAGAGGGAGGGTGAGAGCGGGAAAGGTAGAGCCAAACAAAAAGAAACGAGATAAAATGAGAAAGAAGAGAGAGAGAGAGAGAGAGAGAGAGAGAGAGAGAGAGAGAGAGAGAGAGAGAGAGAGAGAGATAATGAGAGAGAGAGTGACAAAGTGAGAGAGCTAGACTAAGAATGAGGAACAGAAAAAAATAAACACAAGGAATATAAATAATTTAGGATAAACATAGGAAGATAATTAGACGGGAAGGAGAGAGAGAGAGAGAGAGAGAGAGAGAGAGAGAGAGAGAGAGAGAGAGAGATGGGGAGAGAGATATAATGAAAAGGAAATGCAAAAGAGAGAGAAAAAAAAACCACTAAATTTTGCATAGGCCTAATTCTCTTAAACTATTATTGAAGGACAAATTCGACTTTTTTTTCTTATAAATAAATTATCTATTTTACTGCGTACATGTAGGCAATATGACTGCATTGACTTAAAGGTTGTTTTTAGCTCACACAATCGGCCTAATTCCAGCAGAGACAAAAAGTGTAAAATACTTGGGGCTTTGGCTTCCCTAGAAACCTTGAATATTTTGAAGGAATCTTACTTGGTAGTTTGGATATTCTAATCATTAGTTCTATGGTGTGTAGCTCTAAGGGAAAAGAAAGGGATGGAGAGGTAGAGAGAGAGAGAGAGAGGTGGAAGAGGAAAATAAAGCTCCACATGTTTTAAAGTGGAGCGAACATGAAACGCGGCAATTTCCGTTCAATAACAATGCCTTGTAACAAGACCTGAAGCATGTTAAAGTGGAGCGAACATGAAACGCGGCAATTTCCGTTCAATAACAATGCCTTGTAACAAGACCTGAAGCAATATCTGCAGAAAATCGTTATATCCATAAAATTAATTATCTTCTCCGTTTAAAGTACATTTATGTCGCCGCTTCGGCTCTTTAGATTTGACGGCTCTGTTCACAAGTGGAGGTGTGAGGGTACATGTGGTAGAGAGTTGGTCCTCCAATCGCGAGGTCTCCCGTTCGAAACCTTTATGAATGTCGTAATAAATCGTTTTGATTTTCTTTGGCGTCTATGACACGAGAGAAAGAGAGAGAGAGAGAGAGAGAGAGAGAGAGAGAGAGAGAGAGAGAGAGAGAGAAAGGGATAGAGAGAGAAAGAGGGAGAGAAAGAGGGAGAAAGAGAGAGAGAGAGAGAGAGAGAGAGAGAGAGAGAGAGAGAGAGAGAGAGAGAGATAAGCAGGCGGGGAGCTGTGGGGCTTTTCGCCCATGGGGAAGGAATGGAACATCGTGGCGGCAAATTGGACTCAAGATTTATAACATGTGAAGATCTGCCGCTAGTCAGCGCATGAAGAATGAAATATACCAAACCTATCTGTTACAGAGGCAGATGCTGCTGCTGCTGCTGCTGCTGCTGCTGCTGCTGCTGGTGATGATGATGATGATGATGTTGGTGTTGGTGCAGATGTTGCTAAGACTGTTGTTCGAAAAGGAGCGCCACACAGTCTAGTAGGTAGAACTCTAGAATCGGGAATAGGAGATTAGAGGCTCCAGGTTCCAATTCTACGCTGTAATTTTTTCGTTGTTGCTGGGGTTGCTAATGTCGCTACTGTCTTGAATTTTAGGCTCATTTTAATTCTAAGCATTTTTCTTATCAGTAAACATAACATAGGAGAACATTAAGTGCCTTGTTACCTGTAATACATGTAATTAAAGCATATCTGCTCGTAGTATTACACAGTGTTCTCGTATAAGCATGTTGTTCATTCACTAAAGGAGATAATGATAACATATAAAACAAAGAAAGTCAAAATTTCACCTTGTTCCCTGTTTTTTCTTGGGGCATCACATAATGTCACACTTGCATGAAATCAAAGATTCTGATGCTTAAGACACATAGGTCACGTAAATGTATTTACAAAATACGCGACGGCATCTATGAAAACGAACACAAGTAAATGGAAGTGGGTTGAGGATGCTCTGCAAACACGTCCCCAAAACAAACGAAAACACCTTATCTGTCAATATGGGAGATTGCATAATAAGGTAACTTTCGATTATGTTTGTGTTCGTTACGTTTCTAGGATAGCAGTGCTCTCTACAGACACCCGTGGCATCATTTGATATTCTAATCGCGGACCTTCTGTTCTCAGTTGAGAGCGCTATCCGATTGAAGTGCGTTAGTGTCTTAACGTTCAAACCACAAGAAACTGAGTTCGCAAACGCACAAATAGCTCTTCGGAAGTGTACAAAAAGCAGCCATTTGCATTCCGAAAAAAAATGTGCATAAGCTGTGCAATATGGCGGCAAGTTTCGTGAAAAGTAAGCATCGGAATTTGATGGAACAGAAATAGGTAGGTATTTTTCTCATGCGGTCGAACTTTCTAGTATGGATTGGGGAAAATTACATTTGTGAACGCGTACTTAGCGTGTGTTCATGGAAAAAAAGCAATTTTTTTTCCCTTAAACGTGTATATTTTTGGATGACTTTATACGGTGTTTTTATGTGCTCCCAAATTTTATAATCTGTGGTCCAAAGTCAGCAGCAATGCTTTTAGCTTTATTGAGAACGTGTGCTGAGATTAAAGCGTGGCAATTATACGTGCTGCCCCACAGAGATACCGTGGGGGTACCAGAACTCCTATCAGTCGGTCACATTATACTAATATTGATTTAAACACAGGTAGTACTACACGATGGGACATGCGAACTTAGGCGATTTCATCAAAGAGCACAGGGAGCTTTTTAAAATGAATTGCGTCTATCACATAACACTCATAAATGTAGCCGACTATTCAACCAATCAATAACATAATCAATAAATTGACTGGTGAAGTAACCAACGATTGAAACATTCAACCAATCAATAAATCATAAGTAATAAAACCAATTAACGTATTTATCAATTAATGAATAAATAAAGACGTGATATTAATGAATTATTAATCACACATCTAATGAATATTCTCAATTCAATGGCCAATTTACCATCTCATAAATTAACATAGTCAAATTCAAACAAACTACAATGTGACAATTTTTCCAAAACATTGCATGATTCGTTTAAATATTTTGAACAGTCGACCGTAAATTGAAACAAGTAATGAATATCAATAAACACTAAAAAATAAGTATGAAAGTGTTCTTTTTGTCAATAACAGAGTGAGTCCGTTTAATTCAATAAAATAAAGAATAGCAAATTATTGATTATGAGTTTACATAATATAATGATTACTCATTATACAAGATGTTAATAGGTAATAGGTTGATCACATATCAATAAAATCCATATATTCAGATACGGACTTTAAAAAAAGCTTTCATATGAACAATCAATGTATTCACCATTCACTTGCTTACCTTGTAGTTTACCGCTCGTGAACGTATCAAGCCATTGGGAAAGTTTACAATTGGAAAGCTTTGTCTTCATGCTTGATGGAATTTGATGTAAAGTATTCAGTAGGCTGTTGAAACTGGTTTTTGCAATTCCGATTCTGCATTTAATGTCTTGGTCTGCTCTATTGCCATCACTGATCAATTGACCTAAGTAAATGAATGTGCTGACTGGCCAATTTACCATGTCATAAATTAACAGTCATATTCAAACAAACTACATGTGACAATTTTTCCAAAACATTGCATGATTCGTTTAAATATTTTGAACAGTCGACCGTAAATTGAAACAAGTAATGAATATCAATAAACACTAAAAAATAAGTATGCAAGTATTCTTTTTGTCAATAACAGAGTGAGTCCGTTTAATTCAATAAAATAAAGAATAGCAAATTATTGATTATGAGTTGACATATTTTAATGATTACTCATTATACAAGATGTTAATAGGTAATAGGTTGATCACATATCAATAAAATCCATATATTCAGATACGGACTTTAAAAAAAGCTTTCATATGAACAATCAATGTATTCATCATTCACTTGCTTACCTTGTAGTTTACCGCTCATGAACGTATCAAGCCATTGGGAAAGTTTACAATTGGAAGAATTTGTTACAATAATTCTGAGAAATGTTACTTACCATAGGATTAAAACATAATAATATGGATAACGGATTTGAAACTCAAACTCCCTGGTAACCAGTCAAAATCATTACCACCTGAGCTGTCTATATGGCGTCACATTTCTTTGACTGCTGTCTCAAAGAGTTTTAAGTAAGTAAGCGAGTAAGTGAGTTACTTTCTTGAGATCAAAAGTTAGCAGCAATGCTATATCGTCAAACTCACTCCACATTTATTTTGCCCAAGTCATATTTTGGGTTTTGAGAAAGAAAAAAAAATTCTTGACAAAACATATTGCCTCTAAGACGACTTTTGTTCAGATAAAACTGCGGAATGTAGCAATGGAACAAATAAAGTCATGTTTAGAATAGAAACCTATAGCCTTCAATATTTCAATCGATCCAAAACTTGTACCCTAAAAAATGATAAGGGCAAAATTTAATGTGGAATAAGATTGACGACATTGTGGATGTTTCCTAAGTGGTGGGTCCCAAGACTAACGTCTGACAAGTTTACGTGCTGCCACACAGATGCAGTGTGGGGATACCATGACCACTATCTCAGCCGATCACATTATACTGACACCCAATTAACCAGTAGGTGACGAACTAGGGCAAATACAATTTTTCGAATCTGGATTTCGTACCAGTGTCCTCTTGATTGGTGACTTCCACTTACCTCAGCGCCCCCCCCCCCTCATTTTCTTCCTTTCCCCTAGTATTGTAACAAAAGCTTTAACATAAAATGGTTGTAACTCTATAATAATCTCCCAGATCAAGATAGTCGCCGGCATACTGCATGCTATAAGTTCATCTTGTCTCTGTTTGAAAATCTACTTTTTATCCCAGAATTTAATCAATAGTACAAATATCTGATCCAAACCACATCTATGCAACTAAATAACAACAACAAAAGGGAAAACACTTATACTTCAAAAAGCTATGAAAAAACTTGTACATTTGTTTTTAATTTCTTGGATGTTTTATCATGTCTCATTGAATATGTCAGCTTCGAATGTGGCTTTTTAATGATACTTTATATTCCTCCCTCTCTTGCTCTATCTATTTCTGTCTCTTCTTCGCTCTGTCTCTGTCTCTCTCATTCTCTCTCTCTCTCTCTCTCCATCTCTCCCTAGCTATCTCTATCTTCTTTCTTTTCCTTCTCTATCTCTACTACTATCTTTATCACTCTATCTATCCATCTGTTTTTTAACTACATCTATCTATATCTATACCTCCTTATCTCTCTCCCCTCTCCCTCTATATTCCTCTTTTACATACACAAAAACAGTTTATATCCGCAGCACATCTTCTTTTTGTTTACGCCTGAGATCATGAAAACAATGTGTCAATATTTTGACACTTAATCGATCGCATACTCTCTGCGTTGTTTTATTTGCATGAAGTTTGCCTGTGCTTATAGTTGCTTCCTGTTTTTTTTTAATTAAGTTAATACAACTCGCTTCTTTAAGAATAATACTGGGTAAATTGATTTTTTTAGGATTCCCATGTATTTCTTTAGCTGTTTCGTGTCTCCTGTGCCCTTTTCTCGATCTATAACTTGTTCCTGTTGTTGTTGTTGTTGCTGTTGTTGCTGTTGTTGCTGTTAACATTGCTTCCTTCCTCGTTTAAGATAAGACAAGAAAAATACTCCTTTATAAATCGCTCAATGGCAAGTAGTTTTTGCATAGCTTTATTTAACGCTTGTAAAAGTGGTGACAGCATAATGTCCAGTACAGCAGACGCTAGCTTATTAAAATGGCTAGGGTTCGAATCCTCATAACGTTGCCTTTACCATTTTATTGAATCAGGGAAATTACAATAACTACGACAGGCTTAGATCAGACAAAAGGCATACTATTTCCGCCGGGTCTCGTAGTGTGTGGCAGCACATAAAATTGTCAGATGTCAGTCTTGGGGACCGTACACAATATAGCCTACAATTATAATACTGACGTTGGACGTGAAACTAACTCAACTAAACTAAACTCTGAAAGGCAGAAACTAAAAATCAGTATGCGATGTAGTCTAGTTGTTGTCGACGCACTGGCTCAAGTGGTAGAGCGTTGGTCTTCGGATCGAGAGGTCCGCGGTTCGAATCCCCTGTAACTGGTTTGATCGGTGTCAGTATAATGTGACCAGGTGAGACAGGAGTCATAGTATTCCCGCCTTTCTCGTGTGTGGAAGCAAATAAAGTTATCAGGCGTCAGTTTTGGGTCTCGCCCAAAATATAGACTATTTAGTGCTGATGTTGGACTTTAACCAAATGAACTACACTCAACATCACCGCCAGGAAAGAGAAAGGTTCAGAATAGAGGGGCCAACTCATAACACACTCACAACCGTCCACACATGTACACATCACACTCACATCCACACACACACACACATACATACACGCACACGCACATACATACACCGACTCAACCAGCAGTTGACGAAATTATGACATTTACAAATTGTCCGATTGTGGGTTTCACAGTGTGCACCTTTCGATTGGGAAGCCAGCCCCTACCACTTAAATCACCCCCACCCACCCCCATATAGCCTATATAGTGCTGATGGTGGACGTTACACCAACTCAACACACACGCACACCCTCCCCCCGCCCCCTAGTGAGCGCCTGTAATTGTCACTCACAGAGAAACAACAATACAGTTGTCCAATCAATGCTCTTAACCCTTTGTTGTCACACCGCAAATCATTTAAATCAGGCGTATATCAACATTAGATCTACCTGAGACTATACAGAATTAATGTCAATATGGCTGATGTTACTGTATTGTGTGTCAACAACAAAGAGTTAAAAGCAGTGAGTTGATAGCTGTCTTGTTGTTTTATCTCTATAACCGTTTGGTGTTTGATTAAAACCGTTCTCCAGTTTAGAAATAAATCATGGATCTAGATCTCTACCTAGAGCTATTCAAAATTAACGTCAATGCATGGCGGATGTTACTGTTTTGTTTGTCAACAACAAAGAGTTAAAAGCATTGATAGCTGTGTTGTTTTTTTCTCTAAAGGTGTTTGATTAATACCGTTCTCTCGTCTAAAAATAAATAATCGATCTATCCAGGGCTATACAAAATTAAAGTCGATGCAATGGTTGGTGTTACTGTTTTGTATGCCAACAACAAAGTGTTAAAAGCATTGAGTTGATCGCTGTGTTGTTTGTTTTCTCTATAACCGTTAGGTGCTTGATTAAAACAGCTCTCCCGTTTAGAAATAAATAATAGATCTACCTAGAGCTATTCAAAATGAATGCCGATATTCTATAACCATTAGGTGCCTGATTAATACGGTTCTCCCGATTAGAAATAAATTAAAGATCTACGTATCGCTATACAAAGTTCTGGACGTGAGCCAGAGAGCGAAAAGAGAGAAAGAAAAATAAAGAGAGGGAGAAGGAAAGAAATATGGGGGAGGCAGGGAGCAGAGACATCAGGCGGACAAACCAATAAATAGATAGGCAGAGAGTCAGATGAACAGAAAGACAGGCAGGCAGGCAGGCAAAAAAAGGATTGAGAAGGACAGAAAAAGATTGAGAGAAAGGGAGGAAATAAAAATATAAAGAGAAAGTGAGACAGGTAGAGAGATAGAGAGAAAGAGAGAGAGAGAGAGAGAGAGAGAGAGAGAGAGAGAGAGAGAGAGAGAGAGAGAGAGAGAGAGAGAGAGAGAGGGAGAGAGATATGTTTCAAAAATTATACACAACGAAAAATGTGGTGGATTATAATTTTAACATTTTATTCATTATTCAATTAAAATTGAAAACAAAACATTAGAATGTAATGAAAAAATAATAACATTTAAAAAATGTCTTACCCTCCCCAGGACATGAAAACTAACGGGCTTCCTGCCGTCAGGGCCTGTAAATGGCATTGCCAGATTGGGAATCTCCAATCTCGAAATGGAAAACTGTGCTAGCCTAGGGGGTCATCATATCTAAATTTAATCTGCTCACAGAATGATGATTACCAGGATGAATAAGGCAAAAGTTGGAAAATTGAGTATTGGAGTTGATAATAGCATGTTAAAAAGCATTGAATGCATTTTAATAGGTCGATAAAATTATACTCTATCTTTTCTAGAACTAGAGATATTCAATTTTTATTTTAAATGAAACAGGTCAATATATAGTGTTTTGTAATGTTTAGAAGACTTTAGCTCGAAATCTATATTAGCTACTTGTGCCTGATTCACCCTGGTATAGAATGTGTCTTTTTGATTCCTCTTAAATATTAATTTTAGCCTTCATTGTGAGAATGATATCGAGAATCACGAAGAGTATTTTGTCTCTGTCGCACAAAATCTTTAGAAAATAACATGTGTAAATGAATCATACAAATCACACGGGAACAATTTGATAAACTATACGCAAGCTAGTTGTTTACTGGGAATATGATTTCCCAAAAAAGCAGACTCAAATTCTGTTTCCACATAAATTTTTAGCCTCGGATGTTAAAACGGTATCTGGTATCACAAAGAACTTTTTTTTTTCCTGTGGGATGAAACACGGTCCTATAACACTGATGTTACTCGTACTTTTACGATGTGCCATGATTGAATACAAACTGAAACCTAGAGGATCAATTAAATCATAAAAATATGGGAACAATTTAGCAATATACAGAGTGTGTTAACCAAGCCCTTAAATAATCAGAATAAATCAGTTACTGTGCTGAAGTGCCGTAAATTTATACAAGAAGTCCAAGTCTCCCAGCCCTGTTTGGTGTATGGCAGCAACTAAAATTGCCAGACGTCATTTCTGCGGCCCGCCCACAACGCAGTTTATTTACTTAAGCAACTAACTCAAGTCATCCATACATTACTCGGCTCTCACTTTATAGCTAAACAAAAAAGAGAAACAAAAAAAAAACATCACACACACACACACACACACACACACACAAACTCAGATATATACTTACATACATTTAACAAAAATTCCAACTCTTACTTGATGACTAATTGTAAGAAAGATTGGTATAATTAAAAGCCAGCAAGAATGTCAGACAAGACCAAAAACAACCTTTTCATAGACCATTGGCTTTTGTGGCGTTTTCAAATCAATATCTTATTAATCATAAAAGAACAACAACAATGTATAATAATTCAGCAAAAACTTCGTTTTTTATGACAGATAGGAAAAAAGGGCTGCCGAGGTTTCAGCTAACAAAAAGTCACTTTGGGCTGTAAGTACAATGTCGCGGTAGCTGACGACTTATTGTAAGTTTTCTTTTTCCCATGTTAATGTAACGACTCCTCGTAAGTTTTCTTCTTCCCATGTTACTGTTACGACTGGTCATAAGCTTTTTACCCATATTTATTGTTACGACTCGTCTTAAGCCTTCTTCTTCTTCCCAAGTTATTGTTACGACAAGGCGCAAGATTCTTCTTCCAAGTTATTGTTACGACTGGTGGTAATCCATTTCTTCCCATTTTATTGTTACGACTCATCGTAAGCTTTTCTTCCCATGTTATTGTTACGAATCGTCGTAAGTTTTATTCTTCCCATGTTTTGGTACGACTCGTTGTAAGTTTTATTATTCCCGTGTTATTGTTACGACTCGGCGTAAGATATTTTCCAGTGTTATTGTTACGATTCGTCGTAAGTTACAGCGACATTGTATTTGCTGGACATCGTGTTGAATGACATTTGATACAAAATTGACACGAGTTGTACACGTTAAGGGTTATATTATACATATTTTGTAATAGCGTGTATGTATGGAAAAAGATATATAATAGAGAGAGTGAGATAGAGAGAGAGAGAGAGAGAGAGAGAGAGAGAAGGAGAGAGAAAGAAAGAAAAAAGGTTGAAGCAAGAGAGAGATAGGTAAATAGACATGTAGATAGATAGTTAGACAGATTTGCTCCGTTCACAAAACGAACATATCTTGTAAGGATCTAAACGTTGCGATCCTTAGCTTGCAGGGGGTATAATAGTCATAAGATTTGAATCAAAGTGTGAGAAAAGCAGCAGAAATAGAGCAAAAACTTAATAAGGAAATGAATAGCCCTAAAATGGTATTGACTTAAGAAAAAGTAGAGTTTGCATAATGGTTAAAAAAAAACTTGGTACATGACTTAATAAAAATGTTTCCTTCTCTTCATGTTATTCATTTCTTAAGGAAGAACTATCCCAGGCGTTAGAGTGAAAATGAGTTTTCTCAAAGTTTACTGGTTCGAAACCCTGACCGAACCTCTACTTTTTACATCAGTATGAGATCAAAACGACCCGCCAAGTTCTGAGTCCCCTGCTACGGGGTCTCTTCAACAGTATACATAGGTGTTTTCTTGACAACGTCAACAACATTAAAATAAAAGATAGTTTGGTTTTGTATTGTCCAACTTTTGTCTACTTTTATCAATCAATTTTTGATAGATTCATATGCACTGGAATCAATTATAGTTTGGTTTTGTATTGTGCAACTAAAAACCCTTATATTCTGTTATCAATCAATAATATATTTATAGATTCATGTACACTGGTATCAATTGACTAATTAATGATGACAACAATAAGCTGCTGAAATTTGGTAGGCATTGATCATTATATGGGATAAACACTCAAATGCTTTAATGTCGTAATATACATAATAGGAAAGTAAAAAAAAATTATATTGAATACAAGATTCTACCCAAGACTTCATTTTTATGATGACACAGCAACCTTAACAAAACAGATAATATAAAGAAGGTTAAAGTCCGCTGCATTAGATTTAGAAGTGCCGAGTGCAAAAATTCCTCTTCCTTTAAATATGCGAGTCATCACATCTTTACATCTGCAGTGAATGTATACATATATCTCCATAATCTAATCTTCTTTCTCTATAAATACTGCCTTCAAAATATGTGTTATTGTATTAGTCATAACAATAGTCTCTTTTTATTGTGAAGAAAACTTCTTACTCTCAGGCCACAAAAGAGCATCACGAGATTCCAATATTGTGGCGCCGCCCCAAATTTGTTTCATTCTTTCAGGCACATGCGGGTTTTTGTGTTTTTATTTACCTAAAACACAAAAAATAAACAATAAAATAACAGAACAATTGTAACGTCTAGATTGGTTACATCACTCGTCTCAAAACTCAGAAAAAAAGTTTCGAAAGACGGAGAGACCCCCATTGGTCACAAAAAATACACAAAAAGAGATCTTGAACGTCTACCATAGTCGCCCAGAATAGACTCCCATAGTCACCCAGAATAGAATCCCCATGGCTTCTTTCTTAGGGGCCTCGGTGGTCCTGTGGTAGATCATCGGCTTTCGACGCAGGAGGTCCGTGGTCTGAACCTTCTGACTTGTACTGGTTGGGTTGGTGTCAGGTTTATGTGTCTATCTACAGTTCAACGTCATCAACTGAGAGAGAGAGAGAGAGAGAGAGAGTCACGGTATCCCCGCGTTGTCTCTGCGTGGCAGCACGTAAATTGTCAGACGTTAGTCTTAGGGGCCGTCCACAATGTAGTCTATATAGTGTTGACGTTTGACGCTAAGCAACAACACAACACAACGCTTCCTTCCTCGGTGGAGTTCGGTCTTGGACACTGGTCATCTGGAAAACTGACCATGTAGTGAATGATATCCCTCTGGGGGTCTTAAACGTTCACGAGTAGTCGCCCAGAACAAAGAATCATGCAAAGGCAGATGACAATGAATATATTTCAGCGAAATGGCCTTGGGTAAAGTAGGTCAATTTTGGTATTGTTTATTTCTGAAGCTTTTTTAGTTACCAAGCAAAATAGGATTCTTGAATCAGTTCCTAAGTCTATAAACATAACGTTGTTGGTCTTTTTCCTTAGGGAAAAACTAATAAGAACATTTTTTTTAAATTATAAATGCCCATAAAACAACGCAATCTCTTTTCCTACGCCTTAAGACACTGTTATGTCTAACCTTTACACTTTATTCCACCTACTGTCAAAACCTAAACCTCCACCTGTCTAAACCTCCACCTGTCTAAACCTGCACGTGCAGAAGGTCGTGCTGCGACGCCGTGGACGGACTTCTCGGCGACTCGAGGCTCTCCGGCGGGCAGTCGGTGCCGCCGCTACTGCTGCTCCTGCTCCGGCGATCTCCATCGGTGTCGTCATCCCCCAGACCCTCGTCCACGGTCTCCACTGTGACCGTCTTTGGGAGCACGCAGACACCAGCCAGCTCGCAATCTTGGGGAGGGAAAGGATCCCCGTCAAGGGCCAAGGGACCCCTTGGAATTAGACATTTGCCGACCCCGGCCTTGACCTTGACCTTGGGACGCCTCGTCATCGTCCAATCCTCGTCATCACCGTCGTCACCATCACCGCCTTCTTCGGTACAGTCCGGGCTTGGACACTGGTCACCTGGGAGCATGACAACGTTGTGGACGATGTCCCTCTGGACCTGATCGTCGTAGACGCTTCCCCGCTTGTACTGGCGACGCTTGCAGCGGCTCCACAGGATGACCAGTACGATGACCAGCAGGAACACCAGGACGGCCACACAGATGGGCAGGACTACGTGCGCCCAGATGGACACCTGGTCTGGGGACAGGAACAATAAAGAATATATTAAATAAGGAAGTGGGACATGCATACATCTCTATACATGTATAAAACGTTCGTGTTTTTTTCCACTGATGCATCTGTCGCCGTATAGGACCCCCCAGGGGAACCTAGGAGACGTTAAACCCGGAGAGGGGGAAATAATTCTCTCCCTCCCTCTATAGAGAACACCACTGATGCATAAAAACTCGCATTACGCAGGCAAAGGTTGTATGGATAATTTCGTATCGACCTTCTTGACTGTGTTGATATTAATGAACACTTTTCCAGAAAAAGCAAGCCACCCGAACTATTTACGAAGCTTTAACTAATTGGCGGTTATAGAACTATCATCTAACCCTTCACATTTCAATTCGAACATATTTCTCGTTCATTAAAAGTTTATTGTGCTATTCAGAATTTCCTCATGTTATAAATACTTTTGAATCAACATTAAAATAATAATTAAATAAAATTGCACCGATCACTGTGCAAAACGTAGATTTACATAGAACTCTAGAAAGGTGCCGTATCGGAACGATTACTGCAACGGGTTAGCAAGTAAATACGATCTCTTGTGATTCTTAAGCCTATTTAGTTTTGCACTTATTAATTACGTGCGGAAGAGCTTGGATTAGGTCGTAACTCTGGATCGTTTCGAGACTAGTGACTCAAGTAGAAGATAAGTAGTAAAGATCCCTTTTTTTAAGGTCCGTACAAAGTCGTCACCAGTCTTCTCCTGTATTTCTCTTTTTTTTCCGGCTTTTTACTAACACGCAACATCCTATTCTCAGTACCTAAAGTATGCATCAGCACTGATTCGCTTTGCCACTCCAAGAAAGCATAGTTTATACTACTAGACCTCTACGCCTCTTATTTTCCAGCAGGTAGCAGTGCTTAGAAGAAGATCTAAATTTATTTAACATGTTTCAATTAGAATATTTTAAAGCCCGTGTATTCGTTTAAGCCAATGGGTTCTAGAAAGCACAGTCGGTTGTGCTGTTGAGCTTCAAACTGGAGGTTCGGGGTTTGATCCTCGCTGGTGCTCACGTATCTATTTCTTCGGAAATTCTAAAATACATGGCGACTGGTTGAGATGGTTTCTTGGGTCTAACGGAAGTGACAAAGTTATAATATGGACAGATTTCACATAAAAAGACACAGTACAATGTTTCCTGTCTCAGCTGGTCACATTTTACTGACATTGGCCCAACCAGTAGTAAACTAAAGCACATACAGAAAAATATTTTAAAAAATCAAGTTTAAACTTACCGGTATCTCTAAAACCCTTTATCTTTACATTCCTTTAGTTTGTACTGTGTGTGCTCGTTTTTCGTAGTATTTTTTTGTTGTTGTTGCTTCGTTTATATTTATTGGAGAGGTAGGGGAGTTGTCTCAATAGTAGGTTGTACTAGGCCCCTGGTTCAATCACTGCTCGGCGTGGCTTGTCAACTGCAGTTTGGGTCGGTATTGGTATAAATTGACCAGATCAGACAAGAAAAGTCCTGGTGTCACTGCTCTCTCTCTCTCTCTCTCTCTCTCTCTCTCTCTCTCTCTCTCTCTCTCTCTCTCTCTCTCTCTCTCTCTCTCTCTCTCTCTCTCTCTCTCTCTCTCTCTCTCTCTCTCTCTTTCTCTCTCTCTCTCTCTCTCTCTCTCTCTCTCTCTCTCTCTCTCTCTCTCTCTCAGTTTATCTTTCTCTCTTTGTGGTAGCACGGAAAATCTCAGACATTAGTTTCAGACCCGTTAGCGATAAATCCTGGCTGCTGAAAATGGACGTTAAGCAAGCATCAACCAACCAAGTGTAACCAACCAACTTATCAACCAATACGCCTGACAATTTTTTTAAAGTTTATATTGCTGTTTACGTTATGTTCTAAATTACAGGTTATCCAATTATAATGGAAAGCAAGATGACACCGAATAGTTCAGGAAGCAGCGCTTATAGATGCTCACCTGAAAGTTCTAGGTTCAAATTTCAGATAGTGAAAAATGTTAATGTCGCCTGAAGGCTACGTGGACCCAGATAGATCATAATGTAACTTTCTTAACTTTAAATCTTAATTTCTGTTTAAGATTACAGGTTATTTGGTTGACTACCAAAACGTGTTGACGCATGGAAGTTCAGTAAATAGCGTCCTTGACTGATCAACTAATAGTTTGAGGTTCGGATTTCACCGGGTGGCTCACTCGGCTGTCTCTCAGGTGATATTGAGCCGGAAAGCTCAGTATATAGATTTCTTAAACTTGATTTTTTACTTTATGCTTCTGTTTTTGTTTTTAGGTTATTTGATTGTGACTGGTGGTGTTTTTAACTCATCAACAATAGGTGCTTTATTCGAATCTCATGCTTGTGTCTCCAGAATCTGTATAATTGTATAGGATTCTTCCTAAACCCTTTGGGAAAGGGGGGGGGGGCAACTGGCAAAGTGATTCTCCGGCTCGGAAAGTCCAGATTCCAATCACATGATCGGTAAAAAAATGTTTCTGTCCGATTTTGTCACCTGCTGCTTGGGTCAGTGTCAGAATAATGTGACTAGCTGAGATAGGACTCTAGGTCTTCCCACCCTGTTTCATGTGTGGCAGCACATTCAATGATATTGTCATACGTCACTTTTGGGGCCCGTCCACAATATAACCTATATAGTGCTGATGTAGAACATAAGCAACCACCTAAACTAAACTAAACTCGACTCCAACTCAACCCCAATGATCTCGGTAACGTAAAACTTAACTATGGATTTGTGATGACATAACTATGCCTGGTCGTTCCAAGACCTATACAGCCTCCGTTTTGACCTATGACCTACTACCAGTCAGTTACGAAGCTTGTAGATAGAGTGTGTGTGACGGGAATGGGGGGGGGGGGGGCTGAATAGGTGAGTAGCGCTCTTAACTGATCATCTGAAGGTCCTAGTTTTAAATCCCATATGCTGCTACAACTGAATGTCACCTGAAGGCAACGTGAAACCGGATGGAGCAGGAAGTATCTCTTTTAACTTATTAACTAAAGGCATTCGGTTCAAATCTCAAACTAAAAGGCCTAACTCAGGAATCTGTAATATCTACGGATTTCGAATATATTTATATTATGTATGTTTGTGTGTTGTGTGTGTGTGTGTGTGTGTAATACATAGAACTTTTCCAATACCCTGGGGGACTTAAAGCCTAATCTATAGATGTGCGATGACATAACTTCGCCTGACCATTCCCATGACCCACGTAAGCCTCCATCTTACTTAGGTTTGGCCGTTCCAAACGGTAATTTCCGTTCAGTTACGGGGCTGGTAAATATAAGCTATGCGATCTACAAGAATATTACAGATGACATAGTCACGCCTTTAGCTCGTGGGGATTTCTAAACGCCCATTGGCTCTGTCAGTGTAGGATAAAGCTATGATTACACGCCGGTGTGATTTGTAAATTTCCTCACTAATAGTCTTCGCTTTGCTATGGGTTCGAGTTGGTAGGGGGACTAAGTCCATCAAAGCCCACAGAACAAGGGTGTTGGTCCGGGGACTAAGCCCATCACAGACTTCACAGACATCACAGGGGTACGACGTCCATGAGATAGAGCTATGATTGCACGTCGGTCTAATTACCCTCACTAATAGTCTTCGCTTTATTGTAGGCCTCTTTATCGTAAGGTTTATATTTGGAATGGAGACATGGGACGTGGATGGGGGACTAAGACCATAGTTGTCGAGCAGACCAGGGGGCGAGGGTGTTGAAGAGCTAAGTCTACCACATTTCAGAGATCATAGGGTTTGATCGGGGAGGGTGGTTGGGGGACTAAGCGCATCGTTAACCAGCAGATCATAGGGGTTTGTCGGGGGACTAAGTCCATTACAGCTCTCAGATCAGGGAGGGTGGTTGGGGGACTAAGCGCATCGTTAACCAGCAGATCATAGGGGTTTGTCGGGGGACTAAGTCCATAACAGCTCTCAGATCAGGGAGGGTGGTTGGGACTAAGCGCATCGTTAACCAGCAGATCATAGGGGTTTGTCGGGGGACTAAGTCCATTACAGCTCTCAGATCAGGGAGGGTGGTTGGGGGACTAAGCGCATCGTTAACCATCAGATCATAGGGGTTTGTCGGGGGACTAAGTCCATTACAGCTCTCAGATCAGGGAGGGTGGTTGGGGGACTAAGCGCATCGTTAACCATCAGATCATAGGGGTTTGTCGGGGGACTAAGTCCATCACAACCCACTGACCAGGGGGATATGCTTGGTGATTAAGTGAAAGTCTATTACAGCCCACAGATTAGAGGGTTGGTAGGTGGAGTAAGTTCATCACAACCCACTGACTTGGGGATGTGTCGGGGGACTAAGAGCATCATATCTCACAGACCAGGGAGGTTAAGCGGGGGACTACACCATCATCAACCAGCAGATCTTGGGAGTTGGTCGTGGGACTAAGACCATCATAGCCCACGGACCACGAGGTTTGGTCGGGGGACTAAAACCATCACAGCCCATAAACCAGGGAGGTTGGGCGGGGTACTAAGACCACCGTGGTCCAGTAGAACTTCAGGCCAGCCACTATTATGACACTTACATAAGGTCTATGATTATGTGACCAGCTATGAGTGGGCAGCGACACAAGGAAGTAATAGGAGATCGATCACGGACAACGAGTAATCACATAAGCTCTGGGGAGCCCCTAACGGGGTCTTAGAGTATAATATGGATCTTCAAGGGGTTATTTGCATTGTTGGAAAAAAGGTAGGTGGAAATAGAGGGTGGAGTGAGAGAAGGTGGGGAAGGGGGAGAAAGAGAGAGGGGGTGGAGGGAGGAACGGGAAGCTGTACATACTGAGATAAAGAGAAAGAGAGGGAGATATAGAGATGGAGAGACAAAGATAAAGGAAGGACAAAAAGGAGAGACAAAGAGAGAGAAAGAAAAAAGGAGAGATAAAGAGATATATTGAGAGAGAGGCAGAGATAGACAGAGACAGATAGAGAGAGAGACATATATACGACAGCAGAGAGAAAGAAGATCTATAGATTGAGAGACAGAGAGAGAGAGAGAAAGAGGAAGAGAGACAAAGAGCCAAAAAAAGAGAGTCTTATAAAGGTATCATAAATGCTGTTCTGCTAATTTTATTAAATATCATAAATAACAGACAGAGATTGTTAATATTACTTCTGCAGTTACTTATATTTTATCCGTTTCCAAGATGTTCTTGATGCTGCACACTTCTGCCTATGTTAAAAGACACTGATGTTCATTTGAGTTTTCATGAATCATAACTAAATGATTGACATTATTCTTCACGATTGTTTACAAAAATAACAGGATATTTTTTTTCTTAATAAGGGCTAAGTTTAGGTGTCTATAATTTTAAACTTTGAAGCTACCCATAATAAAAAGCGAAGTGACTGAAATAAAAATATGATGCATTAAAAGTAAAAAAGTACAAAAAATTACAGAGAGCTCTCGGAGTTTTAGAGACTAAGACTGACGCTAGTGGCTGGGATGGGGCTGTGTCTTCAGTATTAAACCCTCTTGTATTTTTAGTCTCAGTCTGTCTGCGCAAATAAATACAACAGGGTTTCATAAAGCAACTCCAGTCCAGCCACAGCCCCACCCCAGCCACCAGTGGCAGTCTGGTTCTAAGCCATGTGCTGGTACCTTTTAGGGAGCAGAGTGATTTGTCGAAATAAACAATGTTTTTTCTTTAATGGCAAGTCAGATTCAATGCCTGCTCATCTTCAACTTAGTCTGTTCTAGTCTCACAAAGCGCAATTATTTTTAGATCATGAACACTTAAAAGCCCTTTTCATCTGAGAGAGAGAGAGAGAAAGAGAGAGAGAGAGAGAGAGAGAGAGAGAGAGAGAGAGAGAGAGAGAGAGAGAGAGAGAGAGAGAGAGAGAGAGAGAGAGAGAAATTAAAGGGGTCGAGGAAGAAAAAAACTAGAAACAATACGATACAATAATAAACAAAGAGAGTGTTAAAAAATGAGAGAGTCAAAGACACACATAAAGACCGCACAAACTACAGGTGACTCTTTGAGAATCATTAATCTAAGCCGTTTTCCGGTACCTTTTAGGGAGCTTAGTGATTTGTTGAAATAAACAATATTTTTCGTTAATGGCAAGCCGGATTCAATGCCTGCTCATCTTCAAATGAGTCTCTTCTAGTCTCAAAAAACGCAATTGATTTTAGGTTATACAGACTTAAAAGCCCACTTCGTGAGAGAGAGAGAGAGAGAGAGAGAGAGAGAGAGATAAGCCGAATTCAATGCCTGCTCATCTTCAACTGAGTCTCTTCTAGTCTCACAAAGCGCAACTAATTTTAGATAATGGATACTTAAAAGCCCACTTCGTGAGAGAGAGAGAGGGAGAGAGAGAGAGAAGAGAGAGAGGGGGGTCAAGGAAGAAATAACAAGAAACAATACGACACAATAAACAAATTAGAGAATGAGAGAGTTAGAAAATGAAAGAGTGAAGGACACACATAAAGACCGCACAAACTCCACGTTACTCTTTGAGAATCATTAAACTAAGCCGTTATCCAGTACCTTTTAGGGAGCATAGTGATTTGTCGAAATAAACAATATTTTTCGTTAATGGCAAGTCTGATTCAATGCCTGCTCATCTATATATAAGTCTTTTCGAGTCTCAAAAAAAGCAATTGATTATAGGTTATACAGACTTAAAAGCCCACTTCGTGAGAGAGAGAGAGAGAGAGAGAGAGAGAGAGAGAGAGAGAAAGAGAGAGAGAGAACGAAAATAAAGAGAGACAAAGTAAGGGGTCGAAGAAAAAACAATGCAACACAATAATAAACAAAGACAGAGTTAGAGAATGAGAGAGTCAAGGACACACATAAAGACAACACAAACTCCTACGTGACTTTCTGAGAACCATTAACCTAAACCGTCTACCGGTACCTTTTAGGGAGCATAGTGATCCGTCGACATAAACAACGTTCTTTGTGACTGACAAACCTTTTCAATGCCGGCTCATCTTCAAGTTAGTTTAAGTCGAGGGGTTTTATACCACACAGCGCAATACTTTTTAGATCATTCACACTTCAAAGCCCGCAGAGTATGTTGAGCACGACTATAAAAATTGACTAAACAGTAAATTGCTAGAAACCTTACGGCATTGAGATATCTTTAAAATGTCTTAATGTGTGCGACTTTTCCTCTCAACTTTCCACTCGTAGATAAATATATCGAGGCATTAAATTCTGGTTTTCGTGTTTTTATGCCTTACTTTAAGAAAAAAGTAAAAGATTGAAGGGAGAGACAGAGAGAGACGGAGAGGGAGAGAGAGAGAGAGAGAGAGAGAGAGAGAGAGAGAGAGTGAGACATGATGCAAGAGAGTTGATATAAAACTGGTAAAAAGAGAAAGAGACAATAATTCAGACTCTGGTGAAGAAAAGAGAGACAGAGATATATAGATACATACTCTTTTACTTTAACTCAATATGGGATAGGTTTAGCGTCGGCTTAATTCTCAGACCGCCTCTTTTTCTGGTCATTACAGTATAGTGAGTACACTACAGATTAGAAAATGGACGCTTTATTCGAACGTTGACGAAAATGCCAAGGAACAAATGATAGAAGAAATGGAGCAAATGGATGTACGACGGCGACGTACAAGAGATAGAACAAATCCTTATATAAATAGTTCAGGGACGATGACTTTTACGAAATTTAGACCTAGACCCCGAAGACATTAATACCAGAAAACTCGTCATAGAACCATGGACACTCAGAGACATCTAAGTAGACACAAAGCTAGCCAAAACACTGAGTAAAAAGACGGACGGACAAGACAAACTCAAAGCACTAACCCTGGAACATTTAAATGAAAACTACAAGAACAGTAAAAAAATCTATACAGACGGATCCAAGAAAGGAAGCATTGTTAGCTTAGGAGTCTACAGCAAAGACTTGGATCTAAAAATCAACAAAAGAATAACGGACAATAACAGTACTACAGCAGCATAATTAGCGGCCATTGACGAAGATATAAAGACCATCCAAGAAAAGAAGATAGAAAGCGAAAACATACTCCCTGGCAGCAACGCTCAGTATAAAAAAAACCAAACAAAACCAACGCCAGGCAAGACCTTACAGAGTCGATCAACATTAGAGCAAACGATCTCCAAGAAAAGAATCAAACCCAAGTCCAGATCTGCTGGATCCCAGCCCACTGTAACATCGAAGGCAACGAAAAAGCCGACAAACAGGCAAAATTAGGTCTCAGCTCCAAGACACGAAGAAAAACAGGACTGGGCCCTAGTGAAGTAAAATCCATAATAAATCAGTACAAAAATAAAATGTGGCAAGACAAGTGGACCAATAACCCCAAAGGAAGGTTCTTCCACGCCATCGCTCCACAGGTAGGTAAAAATATACTCAACTTCAATACCACAAACAATAAAATCAATAGAGCCAGACTTGGAGCCCCAACCCTTAAGATTATCAGGAAATGTGAATACTGTAGCACCACACCATATACGATACAACATATAATAGAAACATGTCCAGCCCACGCCCCAACAAGAGAAACACTAAAGAGGCAATGCACGAAAGAAAACATCCAATTCAAAGCAGAAGAAGTGCTCAAACCAAGGAGCTCATCGACGATAACCAACATGGTTAAAAAACTACTAAGAGGCCTGAAAAATCCCCTCTAAACATCAACTGAGACATATAGCGACAGTAAGACTGCTGAGGACAATAATAGAATGGTGGGGGTATTTATGTTATGCATAACAATAATGGCTATAATAATGGTAATAACGGTGAAGGTAATAATAGTAATAACGGTAATAATTATAACAATAATTTGATAATAATAATAATAATAATAATAATAATAATAATAATAATAATAATAATAATAATAATAATTTGATAATAATAATAATAATAATAATAATAATAATAATAATAATAATAATAATAATAATAATAATTTGATAATAATAATAATAATAATAATAATAATAATAATAATAATAATAATAATAATAATAATAATTTGATAATAATAATAATAATAATAATAATAATAATAATAATAATAATAATAATAATAATAATAATTTGATAATAATAATAATAATAATAATAATAATAATAATAATAATAATAATAATAATAATAATAATTTGATAATAATAATAATAATAATAATAATAATAATAATAATAATAATAATAATAATAATAATAATTTGATAATAATAATAATAATAATAATAATAATAATAATAATAATAATAATAATAATAATAATAATTTGATAATAATAATAATAATAATAATAATAATAATAATAATAATAATAATAATAATAATAATAATTTGATAATAATAATAATAATAATAATAATAATAATAATAATAATAATAATAATAATAATAATAATTTGATAATAATAATAATAATAATAATAATAATAATAATA
>RQTK01000555.1:46888-49924 GCA_003991915.1 Elysia chlorotica | reverse complement strand
GCTTGTCAACATAGGAATTTGCTGCACTTGTGTGCAGACATTTTGTAGCCTCAGTGATATGAGTATTGAGTAGCTTATACATAGCAGGATTTGCCGTGTACTCATCTAGTCTAGATATCTTGACATGGCTATTTCGAGTATTTGCTTTTTAATTTCACGTATGATGCAATACCTGAAATAAAATCCTCGTCCATGGAAAAATTATGAAAAGCGATGGGAATATATTTCTGCTTATGAAAAGGCACTGATAATTGAAATGATAAAATGATCTTCGATTATCGAGGACAAAAGACACGAACGTCATCATCAACAAAAAACAGGAAGCATGGGATCACGCAAAAAGAGAATACAACAGCAACAAAAAGGTTTCAAAGCGGGACATATGAAATTTGAAGAGTTCTTGGGGGATTTTAAAAATAAAAGAAAAAACAAAAAAAAACATCACGCACAAACAAAAGAAATAGATGTTTAAAACTTGTGGTGGCGGAGGCGGCTAATCCACTATATCAAATGTCTAAAACGATATCGCATCCGAAATTCTCTATAGAGGGAGGGAGAGAATTCTCTCCCTCTCTCTGGGTTTAACGTCTCCTAGGTTCCCCTGGGGGATCTATACGGCGACTGGCGGCGGAGATAATTCTCTCCCTCCCTCTATAGAGAATTTTGGATGCGATATCGTTTTAGACATTTGATATAGTGGATTAGCCGCCTCCGCCACCACAAGTTTTAAATATATATTTCTTTTGTTTGTGCGTGGTGGGTTGTTTTTTTTACTTTTATTTTTAAAATCCCCCAAGAACTCTTCAAATTTCATATGTCCCGCTTTGAATCCTTTTTGTTGCTGTTGTATTCTCTTTTTGCGTGATCCCATGCTTCCTGCCTTTTGTTGATGATGACGTTCGTGTCTTTTCATCCTCGATAATCGGAGAGCATTTTATCATTTCAATTAGCAGTGCCTTTTCATAAGCAGAAAAATATTCCCATCGCTTTTCATAATTTTTCCATGGACGAGGATTTTATTTCAGGTATTGCATCATACGTGGAATTAAAAAGCAAATACTCGAAATAGCCATGTCAAGATATCTAGACTAGATTGAGTACACGGCAAATCCTGCTATGTATAAGCTACTCAATACTCATATCACTGAGGCTACAAAATCTCTGCACACAAGTGCAGCAAATTCCTATGTTGACAAGCTTTTACATAAGTTCGAACTACACACATCGAATCAACATTGGTGCAACAGAAATTAAATTAAACCTGGGTTGCAATTTAGCTGAAACTTACTTAGTTTTAAGTCGAACTTAAAATAATTAAACCAGATTGGTGCAACTCAGTATCGGTGTGAAAAGAAACCACACCTTATTCAAAATGTTTGATTAATTTGTGAGGAAAAAGTTGATGTTATGGTAAACTCTACTTCACGGGCAAACCGGTAGTGATGACTTATCGGTATGTCCCTGTCTCACCTTTGTAATAAGATGATTCATGCCATCACACGTGAGTCAGGGGGTGGTCATTTAGGTAACTTAAGATAACTTATAGGATACAGCAAGGCAAAGATGGGGGTTGTGATTAAGTTGATTTAACGTCCAAGTCAGCACTATATAGGCTATATTGTGGATTGGCTCCAAGAGTGACGTCTGACAATTCATATGCTGTCACATACTAGACAGGGTGGGGATACCATTTCTCCTGTGTCAGCAGATCACATTAAACTGATCGTAAGAAGCGAAGTCCTCAGGGCATGGACCTTTTGCGTCGGAAGCCGTCGTTCTACCCTAGAGCTACCGCACCCCCGCCCCTCCCAAGAGTGAGAGAAAGAGGGAGATGAAGAGGAGCAGGAGATGGGGAACGAGACAGAACAGGGCTGCAGCAACTACCGTCCACCTGACTCGGGCTTATCTATCTCTTTCACTCCCTGTCTATTTCCCCCTCTCTTTCTCTCTCTTTCTCTTTCTGTCTCTCTTCCTATCTTTCTTTACAGCTAAAATACTTAGACCCGCAAGGGTTACAAACCACCAATCAAAAAATGAATAAATCTATACCAGAGGTATTAAAAAAGAATTGTTAAGTTTATCCAGTAAATAACCACTTAACCAAATCTGTCACCCGCTCACATATGTCTTTCACTCCCTGTCTATTTCCCCCTCTATTTCTCTCTCTTTCTCTCTCTGTCTCTCTTCCTATCTTTCTCCTTCTCTCTTTCCCCCTCTCTCACTATCTCCATCCCACTCTCTCTTCCTCTCTCTATATCTCCATTCCACTCTTTCTATCTCTTCTCTCTATCTCTCTCCCTTCCCCTCCCTCTTTGCCCCACTATGTATCTCTTCCTCTGTCTGCCTCTGTCTCCCTGTCTCATAACCATAATCACATCAAACTGGTTGGGTCCTTTAATCATGTCAAGAAAATACTTATCAGCACGCCATAGCACTATTATGACGAGATGCACCACCACACACTGTAAAAACAAAATACCGATACCGGTTCGGACCTAAATTTGTGTGTCAGCTCGTTTGACTTAGCTTTGGGGTCTATCTCATTAAAATACCTTTCTCAGTTACCTCGAAGTGCTTTAAGTGAGAGGAAACCTGTCTGTTTCTCTTTCCCTCTTTCTCTATCTATCTCTCCCTCTCTATCTCTCTCACTCTCTCTCGCACTCTCTCTCCCTCTCTGTCTCTTCCTCTTTTTCTCCCACTCATTCTCCCTCTCTCTCTCTCTATCTCTCTCTATCTATCTCTCTCCCTCTCTATCTCTCTTCCACTCTTCCTCCCCCTCTCCCTCTCTCCCCGTCTCTCTTCCTCTCTCTCTGTCTCTGTGGAATTAAAGTCCTCTAGAATTCCTTGGGGCATCTTTTCACCATTCTTCTTCATCTCTTCCCTTTCAACACTCTATACCTCTGCGCTCTGACCATAAGCATCGAAGAAGTTGGGAAATCAAAGCTAAAACAATGGAGAAAAAAATACGTGAAAACGAAATAAAACAAACGATTTTCAATAAGGATACGCCAAGTGCATCTTGTGTAACACCGAGTG
>RQTK01000555.1:34388-41888 GCA_003991915.1 Elysia chlorotica | reverse complement strand
AAGTATTCTAAGTACCTCAGAAATATTTGTAAAAGCTACAAATCGAACACGAATCATACAAGTATGAATCTGACTGTAAAGTTGCATTATTTCTACAGCTTATGACTGAGTGTTGTTATACTGATGGACAAGCTTCAAAGCAAGTTTTAAGCGCTTGTAGGATTGGATGGTCACTCATGTGGAATAGCTGATTGGCAACCAAGTTTGACCGGCAGCTGCTGTATGTTTTCATTTATCTTTCAAACCTTATATTTTAATCTATCTCTCTATCTACCTATCTATCTATCTATCTATTTATCTATCTATCTATCTATCTATCTATCTATCTATCTATCTATCTATTTATCTATCTATTCGTTATTTTATATATTCATCAAGCTATCGATTGTTTCTGTGTTTCTATCTATCTTTATATTAATATATCTATTTCTCCCTATAATCTCGCCCTCTATTTACCTTGTCTCTCCCTATCTATCTCTATCTCTACCTCTCGATCTATCTGTTCCAAAGCCAACAGGAAGGTACAAAAATCGATTAAAATGTACATTCCATCAATTATGTTCCGAATAGAATCACACACGGAGAGTTTAGCAGCATTGCTATATCGTGCGCGAGGTCCAAGATGAATCGTCTGACAATTTTACATAATCGAAACAGTGACAGTACGATGCTATTGACAGCGAGACTCCTGTCTCAGCCAGTCACATTATACCGACAGAGACCCAACTAGCAGGGGGCGAAATTGGACCAAAATTACAATAATGCATTGTTACCGATCGTGGATTTCGAAGAATGATCTCCCGACTGGTGGACCAACGCTCTATCGCCTGCGCAAGTTCCCTAATAACCCTGTGACCTTGATAGACAAAGGGCAGATTTAGGGAAATATGATTAAAGGGAGAAAAAAAATGAAGGGATTCGAAGGTTTGTAATGTTTTTACATACAAGGTCAGTTTCGAGCAAGATCTAGGATCCATCACGAAGACACAAACATTGATTAAAATTGCACGTATTTTTTCTGGGTTCTCCATATTCTTATACGAGGAATGAAGCATTACCTAGGATTTGGTATGCGCTACCGTCTGTTCATCGGACAAAAAGGCGGTGGTTGGCACAGGTGTTAGAACATTCGTCTCCTAATCGAAAGGGCACCGATTCAAAACCCACAGACGGGCAAAATGGATTTGCTCAATTTCGACTATTACGTTAGTCTTGAGGGTCGCTCACAATACTGCCTTAGAATTGCTGGCTTTGAACTCAATTTACCCTGCGCGTCAGGCGTCAGCGAAGAGCACTAACCCACAGGTCTATCGCTGATGTAAACATAGAAAACGTGAAAATGTTCGAAGACAGTTATACCAGGGACTATGGACGTAGTAGTTGTAGTTGGTTTAACGTCCAACGTCAGCACTATACATAATATATTGTGGACGGAGACTATGGACGGGTCCCAAGACTAATATCTGACAATGTTAAATGCTGCGACACAGAGACAGTCCAGGGATGCTAGGACTTCTCTCTCGGCCACTCACACTATACCGTCTCGTCCAGTAGGGGATGAAATCAGACATATAGATTTTTGACACATCTTGGGTTTCGAACTGAGATGTCATCGAACAATGTCTTCCCGGTTGGGATACCAACTCTCTACCACTTGAGCCAGACTTCTCCCCACCCCCTTTCTAAAAAAGTGACCTTGAATCACGATCACTAATTGTCTACCCTGAAGATTTAGATAGAGGGCAGATTTGTGGAAAGATAATTAAAAAGTCTGTGCTTGAGTGGACGTTGACATGGCTCTTCAAGGCCCGTTTTTGCATTGGACTAAGTAATAATTTTTAGCTATGAAAAAAGAAACTGCTGCAGTGTCATTATCTATATAAGTTGGATATCATACTACTAGGAGATGTTGATTGGATTTCATGTGCTCTCCCGATAATGAAAGTTTTTTGGGTTGTATTTTTAATTGATATTTTTCCTCTGTACAAGATTAAAACCCTTCTCTGTTGGCCAACCAGTCAGTATATTGCATGTGAGGGACAGCGTATCCTATAGCACTCATAGAAAAAAAACGATTTTAATCAGTACGGATGAACTGTTACAAGGTTTCCAGATGAAATAAAAAAGATTGTTGTTTGAGGAAACGTTGAAAACGGATGATATTCAAACTACGACCTTCCTGTCCATTGGTTCAGGGCGCTAACAGTACCGGCAGAGCTCCAAAATTTATGAACCCTCCGTTCGAAAATATCATATAATTGCGTGATTGTTTTTTTTTTGGTTGTTTTTTGTTGTTGTATTTTTTTTTTTTTGGGAGTTTTGTGGACACCAAAAAAAACAAAAACAAAAAAACAATACCCAAAAATCGTGCACTTACTTTGCATTTTTGTTATCCTCGTTACGACTATTTTACGAATAACATTGAGCCAAGCTCGAAACGATCCAAGGTTATTTTGCAACAATAAAAGCTTAATCAAATACCAATATTAATTGCTTTCGTAATTTTTTAGAGGCCTGATTATGAAAACCACAGCAATCATTAAGTGTTAAGTGTCATTATTATATTTTTTTGTTTAAGATAAGTTACTTTAGGCGCTAAAGCATGACACATCATCTACACAATACTGGATGTGGGAGGATGGGAACAAAACACAACTGGATACTAGAAAACAATAAAATATCGTAATTCATATCCAGTTGCTTAATTCGAAATATAGAATGATGCTTTACCCTTGATTCCAGTTCTCTATATCAACTCCGTATAATTATCGAGATATTGTCGTTTAATTCATTTATCTTAGATAATTAGAAAATGGGAATTGTGTTGTTGTTGAAGGGAAGTAACTATAGGCTCCAAAGATTGATGCACTACCAACACTAATCACTGATTAGAAGAACAGAACCAACAGTTGCTTTACCCTTGCCCTCTGTTCTCTTTATCAATTCCATCTAAACTAATTAGCAAGTGTGACTCTTTCTCGCTTTTCAGTGCATTTGTCTCAACCAAAACGAAATCAACCTGGCTTTCCCCGCAAAATTGCACTCCTTAGGAGAATAAAGGCTAAAGGCCGGTATTGAAAACCTCAGGAATTGTCAAGTGTCATGATCTTTGTTAATGTTAAAGAGATATGACCATAGGCGCTAAAGCATAACACGATAACACTTTCAAAACATATAGAATGGAGTCTGTGGACAACAAAACAAAATCGGACCTCACAATACAATTAAATTTAGTCATTGATGTTGATAACAACTGAAAACAAACTGTGTGTTTCATTAACTTGAGGAATAGCCCTGGATGCTTCACACTTGATTCATGTTCTCTTTATCAAACTCATGCAGAGACAATTGCGTACCTTTGTGGCTTTATAAATGTGTTTCAGACAAAACGATGTGTCTGTTGAAGGGAGTTTAATCTAGACGCTAAAGAATGACGCCCCACCAACACTTACAAAACCTACTGGACGTGGGAGGTGAGAACAAAATACAACCAGAGGCTAGTAAACAATCATATTTGGAGATTAAAATAATGAAATTAACTGCAACAAATCATTGTGGTTCATTAATTAGAAAAATTGATGGTTTACCCTTGATTTACGTTAAAAATATTATCTAATCCGTCTAAAATAATAAGCGTGACTTCCTCGTTGATTCTTTTTTGTTTTTTGTTTTGTTTCTTTTTGTTGTGTTTTTCACGTTGTTGTTTTTTGCATTAGTCTCAAACAAAACAAAATCGACCTTGGCTTTCCCCGCAGTTTTGTACTCCTTATTGGATAGTGAGGGCTAAAGTCCGGATGTGAAAACCTCAGGCATTGTCAAGTGTCATTATTCGTTGTTAATGTTAAAGATAGATGACCATAGGCGCCAAAGCATGACACACGATCAACACTTTCAAACCATATTGGATGTGGACAGTGGAGAACAAAACAAAACCGGACACACAATACAAATAAATTTAGTCACTAATATTGATGACAAACGACAACATGCTGTAATTTTCATTAACTCGTAGAATATATGCGTCAAACTTTATTCCTGTTCTCTTTACCAAACCTGTGCAGATACATAAGCGTAGGTTTTTTGTTTTATTAATGTGCATCCGATGTTTAGGACAAGCTGAAATTGTTTGTTAAAGGGAGTTTTATGTAGGCGCCAAAGCATGACGCCCAACCAACACTTACAAAACCTCCTGGACTTCTGAGGTGGGGACAAAACACAACTGGACACTAAAAAACAATCAAATTTTGAAATTTGAAAAAAAAATGAAATTAACAGCAAAAAAAGCAATGTGCTTCATTAATTAGACGAATTGTTGGTTTACCCTTGATTCATGTTCTATATATCCAGTCTGTGTAAACTATTAAGCGTGTTTTTTTTTCTTCATTTTGCCTCGAACAAAAAAAAAAATTAACCTTGGATTTCCCCGCTGTGTTGTACTTATTAGAAAGAGCAAACGTTGGAAGCCGGATGTGCGTCATTAAGAGTCATGATTTTTGTTGAAGGGAGGTCTATAGGCGTTTAAACACGGTGGATCAGTGCCACTTTCAAGCAGTATTATTATTACTATTACTGTTATTATTATCATTATTATTATTATTATTATTATTATTATTATTTGGATATCATACTACTAGGAGATGTTGATTGGATTTCCTGTTCTCTCCCGAAAATGGCAGTTTTTGGGTTGTATTTTTAATTGATATTTTTCCTCTGTACAAGATTAAAACCCTTCTCTGTTGGCGGACCAGTCTGTATATTGCATGCCAGAGATGTGAGGAACAGCATATCCTATATCACTCATAGAAAAAAAAACATTTTGATCAGTACGGATGAACTGTTACAAGGTTTCCAGATGAAAAAAACGATTGTTGTATGAGGAAACGTTGAAAACAGATGATATTCAAACTACGACCCTCCTTTCCATTGGTTCAGAGCGCTAACGGTACCGGCAGAGCTCCAAAATTTATGAATCCTCCGTTCGAAAATATCATATAATTGTGTGATTGTTTGGTTTTTTTGGTTGTTTTTTGTTGTTGTATTTTTTTTTTTTTCTGGGAGTTTTGTGGACACCAAAAAAACAAAAAAAAAACAAAAACAAAAAAACAATACCCAAAAATCGTGCACTTACTTTGCATTTTTGTTATCCTCGTTATTTTATGAATAACAGTGAGCCAAGCTCGAAACGATCCAAGGTTATTTTGAAACAATAAAAGCTGTATCAAATACCAATATTAATTGCTTTAGTAATTTTTTAGAGCCTGATTATTAAAACCACAGCAATCGTTAAGTTTTAAGTGTCATTATTATATTTTTTTGTTTAAGATAAGTTACTATAGGCGCTAAAGCATGACACATCATCTACACAATACTGGATGTGGGAGGATGGGAACAAAACACAACTTGATACTAGAAAACAATAAAATATCTTAATTCATATCCAGTTGCTAAATTCGAAATATAGAATGATGTTTTACCCTTGATTCCAGTTCTCTATATCAACTCCGTATAATTATCGAGATATTGTCGTTTAATTCATTTATCTTAGAATAGATGGTTAGAACATGGGAATTTTGTTGTTGTTGAAGGGAAGTAACCATAGGCTCTAAAGATTGAAGCACAAAAAAACGTTAAGAATCATTAATTAAATAATTTACCCTTGGTTCCATTTCTTTCCGTCTAATCAGTCTGAATTAATAAGCGTGACTCTGTCGTTTTATTCATTTGTCTCTGACAAATAGAACTTAACTTTCAATTTCGCCGATGTTTTGTATTAATTAAGAGAGGACAAAAAACTCTAACTGATAATATTAATTAGGTGTGTTTTTTTAAGCGAACATATATTGTTACTTCCATTACTTTTTTTTTTTATCTAGAGAGATGCTTTTTTGAAAATATAGACTTTATATAGAAACACGTTGCACTATACTAATCACACTTCTCTCTCTCTCTCTCTCTCTCTCTCTCTCTCTCTCTCTTTTACTATCTTTGTCTCTCTCTCTCTTACTATCTCTCTTACTATCTCTCTCTCTCTATCTCTCTCTCTTACTATCTCTCTCTCTCTATCTGTCTCTACATAAATATATATAACACAGGGGACACCTGTACTCCTATCTCAGCTGGCTTAAGTTAGAAGAAAAAAAAGCCTCTCTAAACAATACTTTTCTAAGTATAAACCACAGCAAATCACATTATCTTGTTCTGCAAATAATATTCCAGCTATATACATGGGAACCCCTTAAAGTGCAATCAGCTATCAGGTTCCAAAAATACAGAATCCCACAAAAATATTAATTTTATTGATTAACGAAGCCCAGGGCAGTGCAGTATTATCCCATCATCTGTTTGTATAAGGTTTGATATCGAACACGAAGCATTCTTATCTTAGACAAACAGAGCGGTTGTTTAAACACAGGTGATAGTAGTTTGATGCTAACAGCGGCGTAAATATTAATGAAAAGTGTTGCATGCCAACGACAACAACAACAACATTAACAAAAATAATAATAACAAAGAAAAATTTTTTAAAATGGCGGTGCAGTTTATAAAGAAGACCAACATCATTTTAATAAATTTAATAGCATAAAATCCTAACTTAAATTTAAATAGTAAAGTTTAAGAGTATAATAACACAAATGAGATAGCACACAGTACAACTGAAGTTACGGTACCCTCTACCCTTGATATATGTTTCTCTATATCACAACCATCTAAAGTAATAAGCGCGTCTTTGTCGTCCTATTCATCTGTCTCTGACAATTCGAAATTAACCTTTTTTTTATTCTAAATATATAGTCGTTCAATTTAACACTTAGAGAAGTTTATTTCAGTTGGTTTAACGACCAACATCAGCACTATATAGGCTGCCCCAAGACTGACGTCTGATAAGTGTATGTGCACACGAGACGGCGGTGATACCATTGTTATACTAACACCGACAGGCTATATTGTGGACGAGCCACAAGACCTACGTCTGACAATTTTATGTGCTGCTACACCCGAAAATTAGCATGGATGCCATGAATTCTGACTCAGCTGGTCACATGAAACTGACACTGACTCAACCAGCAGGGAGTAAAATCGCAAGGGCTCGAACCCGAACCTTTTGCGCCGGAAGCCGATTTTCTACCCAAGGACCACCACGACCCCAACACTTAAAGGAATAGGTTTGTTCTCTCTCGATTTATGTCCACTACATCCACTGGTAAACCTTTTGGCCAATTTCAATTACTTTCGTTTTGTCGAAAATACTGCTCCGTACGTCAAGTTAGACTTAATATAAAAAGACTGTGTGATAATTATTAATCCTTTTCGAACTAAATACTCTAGCCAGTCACATTTATTGATATGTTCTGTATTTTTCTATCTGGATTTGTTTTTTAACTGAGCGGTTTGAAAAACATTAAAATACTGGAACCAACACCAACAAAAATGTTGAATAACCAAGGTCAGGCAAGAACAGAATTTAATGATGTCAATGGAAGAGTTGTTTCTCTCTTTCTC
>RQTK01000555.1:15211-33566 GCA_003991915.1 Elysia chlorotica | reverse complement strand
TGATGATGATGATGATGATGATGATGATGATGATGATGATGATGATGATGATGATGATGATGATGATGATGATGATGATGATGATGATGGTGATAATAATAATAATAATATATTTTATCTTCTCTGATTTTTTTATTCTCTGAGTATCTCTGTTTTTGTCTCGGTTTTTGTTTCTTTTTCTCCTCTATCTCACTCTCTTTCTCTCTCTTTGTCTTTCTACCTTTCATTCGTCTAATGTAAAGTCGTTTTTATATCATCCAGGGAGATCGTGTACTGGGGCAATGTCTGTTGAACTGTATCATGTTTCCTTTACATCTGTACACATGAATAAATGTTAAAATCCGTAATCTGTAAAAGCGAGAAAAGGATGTAACATGTAACATTAATCTCCTGATTCGTGCACAATATCTGTCTATTTCTCTCTCTCTGCTCTCTCTCTCTCTCTCTCTCTCTCTCTCTCTCTCTCTCTCTCTCTCTCTCTCTCTCTCCCTCTCTTTCTTTTTCTCTCATCCTCTCTCTTTCTCTTTCTATCTTGCGTTTTCATCATGTAACATTTCTTTTGAATCCCTTACGGAGATATCCACTGGGACGTTCTCTTTTCCCTGCATCCTCTGAATTTTTTCACATAAACAGGTTAAGCCTACATGTCTATCCTTAATCTTTAAAACGTCAGCAAAGTTGTTCAATGTGACGTTAGGCTCGGGGACTGTTTCAAGTCTACTGCTTGCGATGGACTTTAAGGAACCAATTCTACTAGGTTTACAGTGCATATATCTGCAACAAGCTGATGGCGTTCCTCTGTGACAGTTTAGCTCTTTCTGCATTTCTCCTTATCTGCCGCTCTCTCTTTCTCTCTCTGTATCTCTCTCTCTCTCTCTGTTTCTTTCTCCTCCTCACTCCTTACTTCTACAACATTTCTTTCTCTCTCCTTCTCTCTCTCTCTCTCTCTCTCTCTCTCTCTCTCTCTCTCTCTCTCTCTCTCTCTCTCTCTCTCTCTCTTCTCTTTCTCTCTCTCTTCTCTCTCTCTCTCTCTCTCTCTCTCTCTCTCTCTCTCTCTTTCTATCTCCCTTTTTTCCATGTAACATCTCATTTTAATTCCCCTAGGGGGATAATTCACTGGGACATTCTCTTTTCCCTGTACCAAGTTTCCTCTAAATCTTTCCACATGAACAGGTTAAGCTTACGTGTTTATCCTTAATCTTTAAACGTCAGCAAGGGGTGTTTCATTTGTGTCGGGAGCCGTCCACAGTAAAAGTCTACTGCTTACGTAGGACGTGAAACACCAACTCAACCAGGACAGTGCATAGAGCAGCAACCAGCTAATGGTGTTCCTCTGTGTGCTAATCTTGCTCTTAATGCATTTTCCCTGCTCATGATGTATGTCTGTATGTCTCTCTGTCTGTTTGTTTGTCTGTCTGTCTGTCTCTGTCTCTCTCTGTCTCTCTCTCTGCCTGTCTCTCTCTCTCTCTCTCTCTCTGCCTGTCTCTCTCTCTCTCCATCTCCCTCTCGCTCTATGTGTGTGTGTTTCCTCGTCTTTATGCCTGTCTCTCTTTTCTCTTTCTCTCTATCTATATCATCTATCTATCTATCTATCTATCTATCTATCTATCTATCTATCTATCTATCTATCTATCTATCTATCTATCTATCTATCTATCTATCTATCTATCTATGTCTGTCTCTCTCTCTATTTATCTATCTATTATCTATCTATCTATCTCCATCTTTATCTTTTTTTTTTTCAATTCACTGGATCATACACTGCCACATGATTAAATTTTTTCCCTGTATCTTGTTTTCTCTTAATTTTAACAGAAATGTTAAGCTACGTCTTGATCCCTCATCTGTTAAAGCCAGCATTACGATGGCTCTGACATTCTTGTATTGATTAGATCTAAGTCTAGCTCTAGTTTCAAAAAACGTTGATAGCTTTAGATCCAGTGTCCCCAAAATCTGTTCGAATAGGTTAAGCTAACGTGTTAATCCTTGATCTTTAAACGTTAGCTTTAGATCAAGACGATGAGAGTGTGAAAACAACGGTTTAAAGAACATATAATAAATCACAGATAGGTCAGCTTAACTATTAAAAATAATTTTGCATCAACGGTTGGGATTTAACAAGATAAATTTGTTAAGAGTGAAAGGACGTATTTGGAAGAGTATGGGGTAAAATGTACAGACAAAGCCTAGCTTACGTCTCGTCGTAACAATAATAAGAATTAGAAGGCTTACGGCGAGAAGTAAGCTACGTCATGTTTGCGCATTCTACCTAAAATCTCTAACTTAGAGTTAAGTTACCCCATCAAGTTTGAGGAATAAATAATTATGCTAATCTCCAAAGAGATGGTCCGACAACATCCGCGTTCTCTTCCTCCCCTTTCCTTTCACATCTATCTTCACCTCTTTCATATCTCTTGCTTTCTCTCTTAAGGATCAAACTCCTGTCGCTCCCGTTTTTAACGTATCCCCCCCTTCCCTGCCTCCCTCTCCCATTTATATTTTTCTCTCATCATCTTATTTCTTTTTTCCCCACTCTCTCCCTCTCTATCTCTCTCTCTCTCTTCCCTATCTCCTTTAATTCTCCTGTTTGGATTCTCTCATCATCTTATTTCTTTTTTTCCCCCCACTCTCTCCGTCTCTATCTCTCTCTCTTCCCTATGTCCTTTAATTCTCCTGTTTGGAGTTCTATAACTTGACATTTAGCTTCATGTTATGTAGCTTTAATGGCGAACCAATACATGCCCATCTCCTATTTCCTGTTGGCCCATGTGACATTACAGCAACCACTAACAAGACAGTGCGATGCAATGATGCAGTGGAAATAAGTTCTTCGCATGTCAGAAAACAAGAAACCTCCCCAAGGGTTTGTGGCATCCATAACAATAATATTATGTTTCTGTCCTGCAACTTTGCTTTAACAATATCTCAACATTCCTCAATGTTGGTGTATTCCGCCAGTGTTTTATGCAATGCTTAAAAAGCGTCTTTTAAAGGGAAAAGATTAATTTATGGCGTGTATAACAGTTTTTGTCTGGCTGTTTTCATACTAATAGGTTTACTACCGTTTTCCTGTATCTTTAAATATGTTTAT
The DNA here is from genome assembly GCA_003991915.1 of Elysia chlorotica. Classification (NCBI taxonomy): domain Eukaryota; kingdom Metazoa; phylum Mollusca; class Gastropoda; family Plakobranchidae; genus Elysia; species Elysia chlorotica. Next base: position 30,475 of record RQTK01000555.1, on the reverse strand, counting down.
CGTTTTGTGCAACGTGTATTAAAGTGTAGTTTGAAATGCAGAAACCAATCAAGCCAACTTAATTTGAAAATACAAAAGAGTCCGTAAAATATTTTTTTCCACGTTACTGTACAATATATTTTTTATTGTAATCGAATACCGTATGATTCAAATAAATTATTATGCAATATAATTTGGAATAACTGCAAACATTTTTTTTACATTCAAACTCTTGAATAAAATACGGCCATGGCTCATACCAAAGATGCGAATTTTATAAATGCATGCATTATTACTGGAGCATCCCAGATAACATTAGCTCCCTAGTGTGTTAGAAACAGAAAATGGCCGACTAAATAGAAGAATTTTGTTCGGTGAAATCCCGGCTCACTTCTATCGGTATAATTATTTATATGTATGTAATGACTATAATTTATATTTTAGCCTTGGCTAAAATCGTCGTTGGAAGTGGGATTTTTGTTAAATAATCCAGCCCTATGTAAGCCTAGGTATTGGTAATAATTATGGTTTCGCAAAGACGTTTTCCATTTTGTTGGAAAACATCCAATCTATCCCATTAGCAAAAACGTCACAGATTTTTTCTTGTAGAAGATCGTAACAATTTTCCGTTTGCGCAACTTCTTGTGTTCTAATTTTAAAGACAAGCATAGGTGATCGTATCGCTTAGCATTACTCACCCCATGTGCCAGGAGAGCTAACTTCAATCTCATTTAGATTTCATGACTGTGCTCTAACTGAAAACCGCACATTTCGTGAAACGCTATTCCTAATTAACGCGTTTAATAAAATGCGGACGCAATAAACCCGGATATAAATCTGAACCATGAAATAAATTATATTTAATGATGTAATTTTTTTTATTCATTAAATCATAGCTGCCATGCCATATTAATTTGTATCAATATTTGAAATTACTGACGTTTGCGTCACGTGTGTATAATTTGGTGGACGCGTGGAGCTTTCAAAGGAATGTATATAAAAAAAGTTTTGATTATTATTGAAATTAATTTAAGAACGTTTTTTTTAAACTTATAGGGAGAGCTGCTGTAACTCCGTTGCACTACTTGCAATAAATCGTAATCGCATGATCGATGAAGGAAAGAGATGAAGTGTTGAATTGAATTAGTTACTTAACGTCCGAAGCTAGCACTACACAGGCTAGAATCTATATGGTGAACGTGTTCGTAACGTCTGACAATTTTACGTGCTGCCACACAGAGACAGTGCGGAGATATCATGACACCTCTTTCAAAATGATGATCACATTACAATGACACCTACCCAATGAAGGCCGAAATCGTGGGTTTCGAACCAGCGCCTCCCCATTCGGAGACCAACGCTATATCCTTTCATTTTCTACTTACGCTGTATCGGAAACGCATCGTCGGTGAAAAAGATGAATAAAGGAATGTTTATTTATTATACAGTAGGTTAAACTATATTTTAATCATTGGGCATATATAATGTACTCTTGTTGACCTCTTCTTGATTATAATAGGCCTCATAAAAATACCTGATATTTTTAACTCAGTGTGAAAGAACTGGCCGTGTCAATCCTTTGTCTACGTGCGATGCATCGGAAACTCGTGGTCGGTGAAAGAAATGCACAGAGCAATGATCATCTATTATGCAGCAGTTTGTACTATATTTCGTTCACCCTGCATAATCATTCTATTTACGTGCTTTACGCGTACTCTATTTGGTTGTATTATTGTTTTATAAGAACTACTCATAGACTCATTCAGTCAATATATTCATTGTCTGCTAAGGTGCACCGCAAACGCATGGTCGTCGATTTAGATAAAGAATGGCAATCAAGGCATGCGTCCGTCCATTATTTAATAGTATGTTAGATTAAAATAACCTAAAACTGTTATAGACTCAATGTAAGAAGAGGTTATATAACATCATTGGACTTCATGAGATGCACCGGAAACGCAAGGTAGATGAAAAAGATGACGAAAGGAATGATATATTATGCAGTATGTTCTCTCGTATACCGTGATTATTTAGCATATTTACAAATAAAAGACGCCTATATATTATATAGACAAGTTAAATTTACTTAACCTGACGTTTGTACACACGTTAATATAAGTAAAGATATAAAGGTGCTCTATTAATTCAAGAGCTGGATAATTTAAACTATCGATATATACTTAAATTAACATTTTTACACCAGTGTTTCGAAGGGTGCCATTGCATATATGTGAATAAGGTTAAGCAAATTATCAATGCACACGATATCAAATCTTACATGCGACCTGCGAAAAAAACAAAGAAACGAAGCTATGCAACTGCAGGGATAAAAAAAAACGTGCCCATTGGACGACCAAGGAGTTATTCACCAAGCAACAATGCAACGAAAAAACAACGATAAAGTCGACACATATATTGAATTAAAAGAAAATCAGTTCAAAACCAGGTTTAACTAGTGTACATGTATTTTTAGATTGGAAAAATACGAGCGTAGATTGGAAACTACCCTTAGTGTGCAACAATGGAAATTTAAAAAAAACAACCAAATAAATTACACCATCTCTTGGCAAATACTTCAGTGTGACACTCACCATCATCAAAAAGCGCGAACTATATTTAAGCTAAAAACTTTTAATTTTAACAACAACAAAAAACAGCCTAAAAAAGATATCCTGTCTACGTTTATGCACAGAACAACCTATTAATCAAAACACAAAGAACGAAGGAAACGAAGGACGACCAACAACAGTTTTCTGAAGAGATAAACGCGGTGGCGCCCTTAGAAACAATGGTGTAAAAACGTTAATGCAAGTAAAGATCAATTATTTGTATAGATCTAACACATTGCATCGCAAACGTATGTATTCTAGGCGTCTTTTATTCAGTTATGTTAAAATTGATCAAAGCATCTTTTATTGTAGACTCAGTCTGAAAAGATCAGGGCGTGTAAATCAATGATTTACTCATGATGCATCAGAAACACTTCATCGATGAAATAAATATGGAGGATAGAGAGATCTACAAAGCAAAATATTGTACTAAACTTTGAATAATGGGATTTTCTTCACTAGTTAGTGATATTAAGTTTGATTTTAACAACTTAATAAAAGAAGAGACGTGCTCTGAAAAGAACTGGACGTGTTAATCGTGTGTCTATAGTTTACTTATGATACATGGGAAACGCTTGATAAATGAAGTAGAGAAGGGGGATGGAGAAATCTTGTATGCCTAATATTTTACGTTACTTTGATTAATCCGCTTGCGTTCTTCATGTGGTAATAGTAGCTTCATTTAAAGCAACCCATCAATATTAAAGACTCAATGTAAGAAGATTCAGTGCATTGTCTACGAACAATGCATCCAAAATGGCTGATGAAGGAGATACAGAATGAAAAGATCTATTTTGCTGAATACTGTAAACTTTGAATACTCCACATGCATAGAATTATTACTTTGGCTACATCAAGTTTAATCAAAAGAGCATATAGACTCATTCCGATAAATACTGCTCATTAACTCGGTTGTATAGTGTCCAATCTCATTCCTTTAATGTAAAGTCACCAGGCTAAATGCTACACAAGTCAGGGTACAAGCACCTCTAAATACAAAAAACTGGAAACAAACTGAAAGATTACAGATACATTTGAACTGTGCTATAGCTCAAAATTACGTCTCTTTAGTAGTGGACATCAATTTAAACCTAAATTAATTTGTGGAGAGATAAACCAACCCATCTATGCTGTGATAAACGCTAGTACGTAGTAGTAGTAGTAGTAGTAGTAGTAGTAGTAGTAGTAGTAGTAGTAGTAGTAGTAGTAGTAGTAGTAGTAGTAGTAGTAGTAGTAGCAGTAGTAGTAGTAGTAGTAGTAGTAGTAGTAGTAGTAGTAGTAGTAGTAGTAGTAGTAGTAGTAGTAGTAGTAGTAGTAGTAGTAGTAGTAGTAGTAGTAGTAGTAGTAGTAGTAGTAGTAGTAGTTGTTGTTGAGTTGGTTTAACGTCCAACATCAGCACTAGTATATAGGCTATATTGAGTAGTAGTAGTAGTAGTAGTAGTAGTAGTAGTAGTAGTAGTAGTAGTAGTAGTAGTAGTAGTAGTAGCAGCAGCAGTAGCAGTAGTAGTAGTAGTAGTAGTAGTAGTAGTAGTAGTAGTAGTTGTAGTAGTAGAATAATAATAATAATAATAATAATAATAATAATAATAAAAATAATAATAATAATAATAATAATAATAATAATAATAATAAAAATAATAATAATAATAATAATAATAATAATAATAATAATAAAAATAATAATAATAATAATAATAATAATAATAATAATAATAAAAATAATAATAATAATAATAATAATAATAATAATAATAATAAAAATAATAATAATAATAATAATAATAATAATAATAATAATAAAAATAATAATAATAATAATAATAATAATAATAATAATAATAAAAATAATAATAATAATAATAATAATAATAATAATAATAATAAAAATAATAATAATAATAATAATAATAATAATAATAATAATAAAAATAATAATAATAATAATAATAATAATAATAATAATAATAATAATAATAATAATAATAATAATATTAATAATAATAATATTAAAAACAGCAACAACAACAAAATTATTTTCAAATCCCATTGTTTACTTACGCTTCATTGGAAACGCCGTGATGGTGCTTAAGTTGAACAATTCAGGGTAAACAGTCCCTCATTCCACCGTTATGTCAAAAGATGATAGAATTATCCTTACTTTTGGTTAGGCTGGTATATGCATATTCCTCTCAGGTTTAGCCTTTGTAGCATACTTTTATTGCGAACAATTGTATCAGCCGATGGGTTCTTATCGGTTTTTGCTCTCCCTTTTCTTTATTACTTAATTGCACAATTTTGTTTAATTTCAAGAACAGAAACCTAGTTATTAGAGAACAAACTTCAGAAACGCCACGGGAGTTTCAGCTCCGTTGAATTTCAAACGCACAGGAAAATAACTAATTCCAGGGTTGGAAAATGATAACAAAAGCCTCCCTCGGGAGAAAAATCAATTTTTTTGCTACAATGTAATATCCTGCGAGCTAAAACTCAATTGTAGTCGAATCAAATCTTAACGAGTTTCTGCCCTAGTAACCAAAGAAATGTCAAAACAGGGCATTAAAACCTTTGTGGAATCCTTCTGTGGACCTGTCAATTGTCAAAAAGGCTGGCCAGTCAATAAGCGCATAACCAATTCTTGGCAGGATAATCCACAAGGTTATTTCAACTGGCACCGTATGCAGATCAGAATCACAGTGTAAATATTTGAAGAATTCGTATGGTTGTGCTATGCAGAACTGAGCAGGGACTCACTCAGACCTAGATTACATTTAGAAACTATAATTGGACACACGGCATGGTTAGAGTTAGAACTAGAAGTAAAACCGCCACGGGAGAGATAAGGTGGGGTGAGAAGAGAGAGGCAGTCGCCACAAACTTTATCTAGAACTCTAGGACCATAACTCATCTTTGGTTGGATGGTTTGCCAGCGGGGATGGGAGAATAAAAAGGAGGGGGGGAGAAAATAGAGAGGAGAGAGAGGGGATTTGTAATCACGAAAAAATAGCAAAAAATAAGGCGTTATAACAGGGAATTCAAACCGGCATCTCATCTCTCTCTCCCTCTCTCTCTCTCTCTCTCTCTCTCTCTCTCATTCTCTCTCTCCCTCTATCTATCTCTTTCTCTCTCTCTCTTTCTCTGATAATATAATTCTATTTTAGACTTGCACAACCAATGAGTGCATGCCTCAAGGGCGTTATTATGCCCCACAGTTTTTTATCATGTGAATCGTAAAGCCTACATCGCTTCTTTCTAGCCCAATCAAGGTAAACGAGGGCGAGAGGAAGCGAACAAGCGAGAGAGACAGAGAGACAGGAAGCGAGCGAGCGAGAGAGACAGAGAGAAAGAGAAAGAGAGACAGAGAGAGAGACAGACAGAGAAAGAGAAAGATAGAGAGAGAGAGAGAGAGAGAGAGAGAGACAGACAGACAGAGAGAGAGAGACAGAGAGACAGGAAGCGAGCGAGCGAGAGAGACAGACAGAAAGAGAAAGAGAGACAGAGAGAGACAGACAGAGGCAGAGAGAGAGACAGACAGAGAAAGAGAAAGAGAGAGAGAGAGAGAGAGTGATGGAATGGCTAGGCGCAGATGATGGGATCATGTCACCACTCCTTTGTTAGGTGAGCGATGAGCAGCGACAGCAGTCAGTGAGCAGTGAGCAATCGAGAATCTGTGCCTAGTGTAAACTTGCTGTTGCAAATGTCTCTCTCTCTCTCTCTCTCTCTCTCTCTCTCTCTCTCGCTCTCTCTCTCTCTCGCTCTCGCTCTCTCTCTGCCTCACCCCACCTCTCTCTTTCATTCTCTCTCTTTGTCTCTCTCACCTTCTCTACCTCATTCTGTCTCTCAGTCTATCTTTCTCTGCCTCAACCTATCTCTCTCTGCTTATCTCCTTCCCAACCTCTCTCTATCTCTTTCCCCTTCCCTATACTTCCCCCGTCTCTCTCTCTCTCGCTACCACTATATATATCTCTCTCTCTCTATCTATCCCTCTTCTTTATTTATCTATTTATCTATATATCTCTCTTGGGGCCCGTCTACAATGTAGTCCATATTGTGCTGATTTTGGACGTTAAACCAACTGAACTTAACTTTTCTCTCTCTCTGTCTCCCTCTCTCTCTTTCTCTCTCTCTCCCTCTCTCTTTGTCTTTCTCTCTCGCTCCGCGCACAGTCTTAATTAAAACGAGAACTAAATCTATGGATCAAGATTTAGAACATGAATTTTGCATCAGCCAGCTCTAACTCTAAGCACAGCCGTCTGAGACAAGAGCCATGGTATCCCCGCCCTGTCTCGTGTGTGGCAGCACATGCGATTCTCAGACGTCAGTCTTGTCCACAATATAGACTAAATAATGCTGAAGTGGGACGTTAAACCAACTCAACTCAGCACAATCAGTACAAAATCAATCACGGGTATAAAGAGAATTTACAAACCGAAAAGATTTTTAAAGCATGATAATTGAATGGCCAGATTCCATCAGTATTATAATGGCGATCGCACAAAGAATGGAGGCGATTATTACACTGCTTAGATTGATCAATTATATCGATGGTGGATTTCTGGCTAGGTCAATTGCTAAGTCCTACAAATCTGCTCTTAGACCCTAAGGTAAAAGATTAGGTAGTAAGTACAAAAAAGAAAACAGCCTTTGGTGCCTAACTAAGGCATCTAGATAGTAGATATATGGTTAACATCTACTTTGGGCCGTAAGTACAATGTTGCCGTAGTCGTTAGTTTTCTTATTCGCATATCCCTACGAGTTTTAGGCAACCGTAAACGTTTGGTAGGTTTGGCTGGGTTAAGACCTTTGCAAGCCTGAAAACAGAGAAAAGTGTTTGCCCGATCACCCTTGGTGAGTGAGTGAGTGAGTGGTTTAGATCTTTATGCATGTAATTTGTTTTTCCGTGTAGAGAAAACAATAGGAACTATTAACTAAGTTTCCTTTTATGAACAGCTATATTGAGGACAAATCCCAAGACTACTGTTTGACAATTTCACGTTGTGCCTTACTTAGAAGTAAAGTAGAAATCAGCTAAACTGCACGGTGTATGACATGAAGTGGAAGCTTTGTTTGAGGTGAGAAGATTCATGTTCTGTAGAGATGAATCTTAGACACACTATGTGATAGTTTTATTCTCTCTTCTTACGAGGATCACGGCATTGTGTAAAGCATTATGGTGTTTGATTAATTTTTCCTCCGTTGACTGATTGTTCACAAACTTCCCGACCTCATTCTAGAATCTTAAAAAGGTAACTTTTAACACAAAGCTAATACTGAGTCTTACAGCGCTCTATCGCTAGGACTTGTGTTATATAGACGTAGCTTAATATATAAAAATCTACCCAATCCCATAATACCAATGTAAACTATTTAATTTAGTTAAGCATTGGTGGCACAGAGGAAGATATTTAGACTTGATTAATTATTTATTATTCACGTTACATGTATTAAATTCTGAAGATACCCGACTTAGTGTTCTAGGCGGTCATGTCTAGATGTTTGACATTGCTCTTAGTCTTATGTATAATTGTACAGACCCGTGCCGATTGTTTTCATTATATTATGTTTAACGAGAAAGTATTCAGAAAATCGTAAAAAGACACTCATAGAGAGCATTAAATTGGGACAAAAGAACCAAAAGGGGGGAGGGGGGGGGCGGGGTGAAGTGAACTGGCGCCGGTGGTTTTGCGGTGATCTCTCAATTGAGAGGTGCCGAATTCGAAACTTCAAACATAGGATCGTTCAAAGTTTATTAGTTCGATGTTGGAACTACTGTTTGGGTTGGTGTTAGTATAATGTGACTGGATGAGGCTTTGACCATGGTATCCCAGCATTGTTTCAGTGTGTTAATTCCTAAAATAATGAGACGTTAATCATGAGACCCGTGCCATGTACAATTTGCACTACTCGATGTTCATGTAAGAGGTTAAGCAATCAACTCACTCAGAATCTCAAACTGTCAAAGATAATAAAGTTGTCAAAAAAATTAGTTAAAAATGCTTTTTTTTTTCAGTAAATCCGAAGTTACAACCCACGCGGTGTCACACGTTACTGTATTTAACTCTATTAAAATCAAGCGGGCTGAAATGCATCACTAATAGTAATATTAGGGTTTGATCCTTTTGTCTGGTTCACTTTCCATATTTCTTTCAATATCCTACCTCCATAATCTTTTAAATTTGTAAATAATATTGTTATCAATGATTTTTTTGTTTGTTGGTTCGTTGTAGTTTTGTTTTGTATTTGTTATATTTGGTGGGTTTTTTTGTTTTGGTTTTTTTTTAGTTTCTTTTTTTACGATTACATCGTATTACATTATATTCATAAAAATGTGTAACATATACCGTTTTCATAATAAATGAATTCTCTGAACCTTATTATTACTTTTTTATTTTTGAAATCATTATCGTAATAACAAGTCACATGGACTAGGCATACGTAACGGTCTTAAAAAGCTGTTTATATATATTTAATATGTATATTATACTATGGTTTTTAGTACAAAAAAAGAAAAACGCTCAATAAATTTAAGAACTGTATAGTAAATAAGTCAATCATTTTTTTTATTTACACTGTAGGTACATCTTAACATCTTAAGCGTTTCTGCTTCTTTAACTTCAATAAGAAAAAAAAAACAACTATTAAATGCCAAATCATTAATATATCTATAGGATGACAAATATAATAATATTATGACGATTAAAATATGTATGTGCTTATTAAAATGCGATAAAGTTTGTAATGCTCTGTCGTATAAAAAGGAAAAAAAATGCTAATAACAGAGGGGTGAGCTTAGGACCAAATGGACTGTCTCTCTCTCTCTCTCTCTCTCTCTCTCTCTCTCTCTTCTCTTCTCTCTCTCTGCTCTCTTCTCTCTCTCTCTCTCTCTCTCTCTCTCTCTCTCTCTCTCTCTCTCTCTCTAAAAATAAAAAAGTAATAATAAGGTTCAGAGATAACTCAGGAGCGGAAGAAAGTTAAAACTTAAGTAAACTAATTCATTTGAAAATCTTTGAATCGAAATTCGTTTTTTTTTTTTTCACCAGCGCAAAAAAAAAAATAATTAAATAATTTGGACCGTAAGTCCAATGTCGCTGAGGTTTACGACTGGTCGTAAGAATAATTATGCGAATAAGAAGATTTACAAAGATTTCTATGGCAAAATTCACAAACATGACGTAGCTTACGTCTCCTCGTAAACCATCTTATTCTTATATTGTTACGACGAGACGTAAGCTACGTCTTGTCTGTGCATTCTACTCCTATGCTAGTGCAACGTTGTACTTAAGGTCGTTTGATTTTAATCTCCATCTGACAATGTTCTAATCTTGCATAATAGTGTGCGAGAATTTCAGCCTTTGTCAGAGCTGGAGTGTTTTCAAAACAAACCATGTTAGCTAAATTGAACAAAAACAAAAAAACATAAACGAAGAAAGAAAAAAAATTGATTAGCCTTCATCATTGGTTTAGTCGAAGTTTTTAGAGCTCAACCTTCAAAACAGACTTTGAAAATTAAAAGTCACAAAAAAATGATAATGATAATAATAACAATAATGATGAGATGATAAAAAGAGAGATTACTGTTACAAACGCTCAATTTCTTGAAGGCAACACGCCTTGATACCCCCACCCCACAAAATTTTGGATAACTTCTAGATCGACGATGTATACATTAAATGTTTTATCATGGCCTTGTAATTGTATTAGTTTTACATGAAAGCTGTGGCGTATCAGAAAGTAATTGGTTGGTCACTGCTTTTGAAGCTTTATTGTCTGTTATAAATGCCTTTCAGTGGGAACATTTGCAAGTACATGTACATCATGTGCCCGTCAATCTGTTTTCATATCCTTCACGTAGTTTGAGACATCAGTTACCCATTTCTCTAGACATTCATTGGGTATCTGTAATTTTTTTTTTTTTTTTATTGCATTTTTAGATATGGAAGGTTTTTCTTTTGATAAACTTTCAACAACATTGGTATTATCATTAGGCTAGTAGAATGGAATATGTCACTTTTGATAGTTTTGATATAATTTACAGTTATAATTTTTGTTATTATGGCGTTAGTACTGGTTTTTTATTTATTAAGTTAAAACATATTGGCACATTCTAATTTTTTTTTTTTTTTTACTTCAATGAGAAATAGATGCTAATCACATTGAATAATTATATATATATAGAGAGAGAGATAGATAGATAGATAGATAGATAGATAGATAGATAGATAGATAGATAGATAGGTAGATAGATAGATAGATAGATAGATAGATAGATATGCTAGTACATGTATCAAAATGTGATATCTTTGAGATATGCCATACTGCTAGCCTAGAGATATCGTTTGGTAAATTTTACTTTGGTTTAAAATACTGTAGGGAGAACTTGTGCACATATCAATGTCGTAGCGAGACAGTGAAAATTACAAATCTTGTAGTATTATTATATTTTGGTTTTAAAAATGGCACTCTTGCTCTTGTAAAAAGTCTATTCAATAATTCATGTTACATCCTAACCTTATGTCAAAAGCAATGAATATGCCATAACACATACTACTAAAAAAAACATGTACATACTTCATCCTATTTGATATTAATGATTAAAATTGTATTTTATGATTTTTAAGATTTAAGAAGCTTTTTATCAATTATTTTAGGCTTCCATTATAAATTTGCTACAGTGAACACTGGGTGGGGGATTAAGTTTGAAAGAGTTTCTTTTTCAATATGGGAAATAGTACAATTCAAGAATCAAACAATAAGACTTAGAGCTATGAGTTGGATTCTATCCAAGCTAAACGACAAAAAAAAATTCTATCTATCTTGTTGCGAAATTCGGTTGTAGAGAAATACAAATTTGAAATTTCCATTGAAGATCGTCGTTGTTTTAGTGAAGCTCAGTGTGTTTGCGTGACAGGATGCCTTACGAGCAACGTTGTCTTTCTAATCTGGGTTTCACTTTCAGGTCCTGTTCAGGATTATCAGCTGTTGACACAAGTGATAGAGCTCCATGTTCACGCAGTGTTTTGGCCTCTCTCTTTCTTTGTCTCTGTCTCTGTCTCTCTCTTTCTCTGTCTCTGTTTTTTTCTGTCTGTTTTCTCTCCCTCTCTCACTCTCTCTCTCTCTCTCTCTCTCTCTCTCTCTCTTTGTCCCGCTTTCTTTACCGGTCTAACTTTCTTCTCTCACATTTGCTCCGTCGATCACTCACTAATTCTTGCTCTGTCTGTCTGTCTTTATCTCTCTTTCTCTCTCTCTCTCTCTCTCTCTCTCTGTCTCTCTGTCTCTCTCTCTTCTTCTCCGCTAGATACGTCTACACATCCACCCCCATCCCCACCTCTCCCTCTATATATTTCTATACCTCTTTCTCTCCATCTCTCTCACTCTTTTTCCCATTCTCTCTCTTTCTTTCTCTCTCTCTCTCTCTCTCTCTCTCTCTCTCTCTCTCTCTCTCTCCATTTCTCCCACTCTCTCTCACCTCTTTTTCACTTCCTATACCACAATCTCTCTTATCCATGTGCACTGTGATTGATAAAGCAAGCAGCACAGAGAAGGTTAAGGCAAGGTAGCCAATCGATCAAGAAAGCATAAAAACATAACAAAATTTCGCTCCTAACAAAAAAAAATCAAAACTGCGCAGTTAATAATCGGTTGCCTTAGTAACATAATTTTTTTTGACATTTTTTCTTATTACAAAGTATCAAATCTATGAACAATACGCGCAGCTCTTGTGTTGAATTTAGCCATAGTTTAGAATTCTCGATTCATCGTCTTGCTTCAAACAGACCAGCATTATTACTGAAAATCATCTATCAATATGGATGTTGCACCAAAACAATTGGCTCGTATTCATCGTAATATCAGTGTGTTTGTGATTTTCGTTATTCTTTTTACCTCCATCGTCTTAGTAAACAACAGAACAGGTGAGAAAATAATACTTAAAGAGTTCTTTTTTTTTCTTTTTAATATAAATTTTAATAATAATCTTACTTATAGCGCTTTCCACCGAGGCATCAAAGCGCTTTACATTTTTCAAGATAAAAACCTAAAAAAAAAACTACATCTTAAACATATATTATACACAATGCAATAGACAGGTGACAATTGGAATACTTAGGAGCATACAAAAAACAACACATTAGCTTGCGATCATGGTGGTTGGGTTGTAATTCTAGTTTGACAGATGTTTTTGAAAAAGAAATGTTTTTAAATGTTTTCTAAAAAAGGACTCACTAGAGATTGATCTTATTGAAAGATGTAAAGACTTCCAAACGGTGCGGCCAGCTTTGGAAAAGGATCGATCTCCATATGATACAAGATTGGTCCTAGGAGTGTGCAAAAGATTTTTAATTTCAGATCGTAACTGCCGTCTACGATTGTACGGGGAAATAAGTTCTTATATAGGATGGTGAGTTGTTACCTTGCGTTTTAAAACAAAGAAGAGCAATTTTGTACTCAATTCTAGCCGAAACGGGGAGCCAATGAAGGGTTCTGAGCATATGAGTAGAACTGGTTTTGTCGTAGAAATCTAATCCTAATACAAGTCTGGATGCTCTGTTCTGAACTCTCCCTAATTTATGTATTCGACAACTAGGGAGACCAGCTAGAAAAAAAGTTGCAATAGTCTAGGCATGATAGCACGAATCCACACACCATCTTCTTCATTTGATTAATCTTTTTAAGTTCATAGTTTAATATTTTAGTTATGTTGTTGATGTGGTCATCCATAGTATTAGAATTGTCGAGAATCACGCCTAGATTTTTTGCCTTACGACAAACTTCAACTGTGCCTTTATCTATTGAAAGGTTTAGATTAGGCATACTATTTAAATTGTGTCTTGTCCCATATAAAAGTACTTCGGTTCAGCTTCAGTTTATTGCTTAACATCCAACCTCGTATGGTCTCGCAACATGCCTCCAAATCGTCAATAACAGAATGAATTTCAGAGGGAGTGTAAGATTTATAAAGCTGAGTATCGTCCGCAAACATATGATTCTGTCGCCCCTGATTATTCATAGAATACATCTGAGATGGAGTGACCGGACATGCGCAGAACAATTAGTTGTGTGACCCTCGTGGCGGAACCACTTAATCTCGAGAGCTCTGTGTTTTATTCTCTATTTTCTTGATATTTCCATTTATTTACACCACTAAGTTGTTTCATTTATGGTGCAGATTTATATATTATTAACTTCAAGGGGTCTAATGACATTGAAAAGAGGTCTTACATAGAGCGTTTAGAGGATAGGACCAAGGACCGAGCCCTGTGGGAGACCGAAACTGAGAGTTTTAAAGCCAGAAAACTGTCCATTAATGATTACCGTTTGGGATCTGTTTGTAATGTATGATTGAAACCACTTCAACACGACTCCGCCCAAACCAAAATTGCAGCTAAGTCGATGACAAAGAATTGAGTGGTCGAATGCTGCTGAGAGGTCTAACAAAGTTAACAACGGTGTAACGCATTGTACTATAAGTTGATCTATTCATTTCCTCACCCTTTTTTGGTGCGTAACTTTTGGGTAGCGGATCGGCTAGATCTATGTACATTATCTTGTTTGGTTGCATAACGTTTGTATTTCAAGCCTAAGAATTTGGTTTTGTTTATTGAACACAGCCCGCACTTGTATGGTCAAGATTCTTCTCGAATCTCCGACTTAGTTCTAGCATAGTAATGACCTCGTCACCCCTTTGTTTACCTTCGTTTTGATTGGTTGCTAAATGCTAATGTCGTGTACCGAGAATGTTCTCTTATGATTTATGTAATCCCTTTTCTGGATGATTCGACGAGATTTTATATAAATAAGGATCTAAATCATATTTAGTAGTCAACGTTAAATCTCCAGAGTCAAACATTGAATCTCCAATAAGCAACATCATTGAATCTACGATTAATGAGTCGACCTACTGATATTGTACAGTTTAGCTCTTATGTTGGATTAAACAGTTTGCAATTGTTACTTGCGGACTTCGGACTTATTTTCTACGGACGAGTCGTGTGATTGGCTGTAAATATTTTTAATACCCCTAGACAAACAGAGCCTAACAGATCACCACCATCACCAGCAAATCTGTTACAAACGGTACTTCTCCTGCATCAATAGATAATAAAAAAAATCATTGGTTATTCGCAGTAAAGCAGTTTCAGTGCTGTGCGACTCCCTATAAGCTGACTGGTTAGGATCTAAAAGGTTTGAAAGCAAGTGCGCCTTTAATTTAGCGAGAACAACCTTCTCTAAAATTTTCGAAATAAAAGACAGGTTAGAAACTGGGCGATACACATTCATAGAAAGTTCTTATAAATTAATAATGCGTTGATTAAAAAACGAGAGGTTGGATTAAAACTCATTATTGATACATTATACCTATATAACTTTTATACTTGTTTACAGAACGCGACATAACTATTTTGTCTTTGTCTCTCACCGGTAAGTACGACTGTTTTGTTTTTCCGATTTGTTTTCTGTTGTTTTTTCTTTGTTTTTTTTTCATTCTACGAATCTCTCAGTCAAAAGATATAGGCGCTGTTCGATAATGAAAATAATATTATTAATGATTATTATAATATAAATAATAATTATGATAATTATAATGATAATATAAATATTAATGATAATAATAATGATAATATAAATATTAAAAATAATAATAATGATAATAATAATATTAATAATAATAATAATAATAATA
>RQTK01000555.1:0-15082 GCA_003991915.1 Elysia chlorotica | reverse complement strand
GTAAGTTTTATCTATGAACACCATTATTTCACTGTTGTGTGTTGACTTTAAAAGAAAACTTGTACCGATTAACCCTATAAGTTGACTGATGTACAAACTTTTTAAGTTGAAAAATTTCTCCCCAACTCATAAGTTGACTTTATATATCACCATTATCGTCATCGTCATCGTTATCGTCATCATTGCCGTCGTCATCGTCGTCGTCGTCGTAATCGTCGTCGTCATCATCATCATCATCATCATCATCATCATCATCATCATCATCATCATCATCATCATCATCATCATCATCATCATCATCATCATCATCATCATCATCATCACCAATTTTATAGTCGGTACATAAAATTCAACTTATAGAGTCAATACATTAAATTTAGATTAATAAGTCGACTTATTGATGTTAATGCAGAGATTTTAAAGCATAAAAAGCAATTAATGAAGTTAATACACAGGTTTATTTTAAAACTAATTTATAAATTATCATAAACTGTAAAGCATACATTATTGTATTCGTTTGACCCTAAGTGTGTGTGCGTCCCTTAGAAAGTATTGATACGTCCATGTTAAAGTGGTTGTCTTTAGTGCAATTTGGACTTTTCCAATCAAAATAGGAAATCATTTAAAGAGATGTAGTAAGCAGCCTATCCACGATGCTCTTTTTTTAAGGAGCGTAGTGGTCTAAACCATGCTTGCTTTGAGTGACAAAGCTATTCAGTGCCGCTGCATCTACAAGTCGATGTTTCTAATCCCACAAATTGCAACCATTTTGGGTCATTTTTCACTAGTAGTTTTTATGGAATTTTAAGGTTTAGTTTAACATAATATAAATAGCTGTTATCATGATACTGTCCGTCCACTCGTACAATCTGAGCTTGTCGTTACCACTGTTCAAGTAGATCTTATCACCAGTGCACTGTCGGATAGATTATGACAATGATATTATTTAGCGAGTATATTAGTATAGTGATAGCAACGTGGATTTGACCTTCATCACTTCGCTGAACACATGTGTAATTGTGTATCTATAATCCGATGACTAATGATAAACTATTATTAATTTTCATTGTTTAAGGTTTGGGCTTACTTTATTTTGTTTGAGGTTAACGAGGTTTGAGCTTATTTTTTGTTTGTTTGAGTTTAACGAGGTTTGAGCTTATTTTATTTTGTTTGAGGTTAACGAGGTTTGAGCTTTTTGTTATTTTGTTTGAGGTTAACGAGGTTTGAGCTTATTTTTTGTTTGTTTGGGTTTAACGAGGTTTGAGCTTATTTTATTTTGTTTGAGGTTAACGAGGTTTGAGCTTATTTTATTTTGTTTGAGGTTAACGAGGTTTGAGCTTATTTTTTGTTTGTTTGGGTTTAACGAGGTTTGAGTTTATTTTATTTTCTTTGAGGTTAACGAGGTTTGAGCTTACTTTTTTTTGTTTGAGGTTAACGAGGTTTGAGCTTACTTTATTTTGTTTGAGTTGAACGAGATTTGGGCTTAATATTATTACTTACCGTCAAAAGTCATGGACGTACAGGCTATAATTATGTAATCATTGTGAACGATAACAGAACTAGGAAGTAGTCCTGGGTGCTCTGCTTGGATTAAAGACTTAAAGCCAAGCGGTCTTTTCGTCGTATAAGATCTGGGTTTGAAATCAGTTCTGGCAACCCGCGTACCTTCCGAGAAATATAATCAAAATGTCATTGACAGAGATTATGTTAATTAACTTCTCTTAACTTTGTAATTTCAAGTTCTTTTGTCAACCCATGATTTCCTTCCTTCAGATCATTGAAATAACCTCAAATTATTTATACTCATATGTAATTGAAAAATACTTTATTTTGAAATAAATAGGATACAAATTGGTAACGATAATTCCCCGATTAATCATTTGTTCAAGAGACACCACCTTTCTCATACAAATGTACACATCTCCCAAGTTCCCCGTGAGCATTCTATATGTCGATGAACAAGGACATTAAAATTGTTTGAATTAAAATGATGCTTGATTCAGTGCCTATTCAAAAAATATGTCGGGACGGGTTCCACTAAAAAAAATAGCATTACATGACCTTTTAATCACACGAAAGAGTGGGGATACCATGACTCCTATCACAGTCGATCACATTTAACTGACACTGACCCAACCAGTAAGGGGCGACATTGCCAGGGCTCAAACCACGGATCTCCCGTTTCGGAAGCCGATGTTCTATCACAGGGCTACCGCGCCCCCATATGAGGCAACAAGCGAACCAGGCGCAAGTTGCTGACATAATATAAAAAAGTTTTGAGCTAAAGCCCTCTAATTTTGACCTTTTTCTTGTCAGGTTGCAAAAAATATCTTTGGTGTCTCAAACTGATATGGTTGCAAATTTGTGTTCATGTCTTCAAGTGCTTCTAATTCTACTTGAAACAATGTTAATAACTTATAATATCAAAACTCCGAATGGTGTCTAACTCACGTTGGTTGTTTCATAATTTAGCAACACTTTTTTAGTATTGAGAAATGTTTTAATGTTTTATATACTAATAACAGCAAATTTTTATTTTGTCCCGAATTAGCTAATACAATGTACATGTCGGTTCTTATGTGATCATCTGAGACAAATACCCTGTCAAATCCTTTGAGTATCTTCCTGCCCCGTCTATATGAATTGGCCCAAGTGGTAGACCGTTGGTGTCATAATCGGGATATCCTGGTTTGAAACCCATGATTGGCCATCATGTACTTATACGATTTCTCACCTCACTGGTTGGATCGGTGTCAGTATAATGTAAACGTAGAACAGTGGAGCCCTGGTATCCCCGTACCATGGTCTGTGTGGCAGCACTTAAAATTGTCAGGTGTTAAACTTGGAATCCGTCCACAATAATATTGCAAACATAACCGCTGTTTATAAGAAAGGCAATAGAGACGAATCTTCAAATTACCGACCCGTCTCACTCACGTCAGTAGTATGCAAAGTCCTAGAGCATGTCATTTTCATAGTATAATGACGCACCTTGACCAAAATGACTTTTTACTATATTATAGTCTATACTGTACACGGTGGACTAGTGTTATGCTCATAATGACGCACACTTAAAATTGTCAGGTGTTAAACTTGGGATCTGTCCACAATATAGTCTATACTGTACCGTCCATGTTATTATTGCCAGTGTGAATATTTTTCTTCCTTATTTGTTGTCCTCAAGGTAGATCTGACTGCCCCTTCTAGTATGGAATATGTGTCTCTTTGTCTTTCTGTCACTATGTCTCTCTCTCTCTCTCTCTCTCTCCTCTCTCTCTCTCTATATATATATATGGAAGGGGGCGGTAGCCCTGGGGTAGAACATGGGGTTCCAACGCAGGAGGTCCGTGGTGTCCTGGCGACTTTGCCCCCTACTGGTTAAGTCGGTGTCAGTTTAATAGGACCAGATGCGACGACCAAAGTCATAATACCCCCCTGTTTCGTGTGTGGCAGCATATCAAATTGTTAGACGTTAGTCTTGCGACTCGTCCACTATAGAGTCTATATATTACTGAAGTTGGACGTTAAACCAACTCAACTACAACTCTCTCTTTCCGTGTCTCTCTCTTCCTTTCTCTCTCTCTCTCTCTCTCTCTCTCTCTCTCTCTCTCTCTCTCTCTCTCTCTCTCTCTCTCTCTCTCTCTCTCTCTCTCTCTCTCTCTCTCTCTATGTGCTCGGTATAAAAGCCCATATAGAAAATAAAGAGCGGACGGGCACATTGTATGAAGCCGAGCTTGAATTTTATGTGTGTGTTGAGTTGTTTGTTTAACATCCTTGGTCACTACTACATGGGCTATGTTGAGGACGTGACCTAAGACTGACGTCTAACAATTATACATGATCCAACACACGAGACAGGAGGGCTGGATTACTGTCTCAGTCGGTCGCATTAAACTGACACCGTCCCAACTATAAGTAGACTTATTTAAACAAATAAAATTTTTAAATATCGTGGGATTTGAACCGCGGACCTCCCAATCTAAGAGAACAAACTATACCGCATGAGCCAGTTCTCCAACGTGGCTAAGAGGAAAAGGGGGTTGTGGGGAACCACATTGAAGGAAACCGAGCTTGTATTTTAATCTACATGTAAATGAGCATGCAGGTTCTATATCGTGTTCCGTCAATTAACAGAGAAATGTTAATAGAAATCTTCTGGTAAAACTGAAAATAGAATAGGGTCTAAAATTGGACAGGTGAACGATACAATAGGCGACTTTAGATTGGAAGGTTGCGGGTTTATTCTTTGCTTGTACACCTTCGTTTTGTTTTGTTTTTCTCTACTGAATCAGCCTGTGTCAATTTGAATTTATAACCATCAAAGTCTTAAAATGATGATGATGATGATGATGATGATGATGATGATGATGATGATGATGATGATGATGATGATGATGATGATGATGATGATGATGATGATGATGATGATGATGATGATGATGATGATGATGATGATGATGATGATGATGATGATGATGATGATAAGGAAGAACATTTTTTTTTCTTTAATTGTTAACCACTTAACAGTTGTTATGACATTTCTTGTGCTGCTGTTCTTTTTTATCTCCAGGTTTGTTTAGAATACACTCAAGCCTGAAACCGATAAAGGGAATATTTATGTTCTTTAATTCGAACACGACCAAGCCTTTCACAGAGCTGCGAAACAAAAGCTCCACCCACTTAGATTTTCTCAGATCCCACAAAGTTCGTCTTCTTCCTACATCACC
Source organism: Elysia chlorotica (assembly GCA_003991915.1). Lineage (NCBI taxonomy): Eukaryota > Metazoa > Mollusca > Gastropoda > Plakobranchidae > Elysia > Elysia chlorotica. The sequence continues at coordinate 10,355 of RQTK01000555.1, read as the reverse complement.
GCTGTTTATCGTTGGCGTGCCACAGACATTTGAGGTGGCCGAGGGGTTAAGCTCCACACTCTACGTCTACGGAGCTTTGTGGAACGTTCAAAATGTGAGGCTCACATCTATCAAGGTACAAGGCTACAACTTTAAACATCTCCTCTGTGTTTTCTATTCACATGAGGGAAAAAAATCCGAGGGCACGTATGTGAAGGCGATAGTGCAGGAGCTTCATACGTATAAGTCTCCATACACTAGCGCTTCCATCAAGTGTCCTATCAGACAACAAGGATACAACAAAAGGGTCTCCTTGTTTGTTGGCCTTGTAGAAAGTAAGCAAAGTCAACCTAAGAAAGTGTTTTATGTGGAAAATAGAAATACAAACAATATTGGAAAGAACTATGTGTCTAGCCGAGGGATTCCTGAAAGAGAGGCGTCCTCTGTGGAGTTCACTGTGTGTGTGCCCGCCATGTTTAATCTTAGCAACGCGGCACAGCTTGTGGAACATGTGGAGATGATCAGATTACTCGGCGCTAGGCGCCTGGTGCTCTACAACGCCAGCATCTCCACCAACGTGGACTCCGTGCTGAGGATGTATGCCCGGGAATGGGAAGAAGGTAGAGAGACGCTCCAGGTGGTCGTGCTGCCCTGGGCGCTGCCCTTAGAGAATGGCACGAGGATAAACATACCGTACTGGGCCCAGCAGCTCGCCATAGACGACTGCATGTGCCGCTACAAGCGCCTCTCCAAGTTCATGGTCTTTAACGATCTGGACGAGTTTCTGATCCCTCTGAAGCACGCGAACTGGTCAGCCCTGGTGGCCGAGAGACGCCGCCTCAAACCTCAAAGTATAGGGTGGCTGTTCAGATCCTCTGTGATGAACAAGGACACCCCAAGCCCGGCCCCAGGCTTTGAAGAGGACTCCCGCCGCTATGGATCCTCTGTGCTTGGCTTGACCATGAGGGACAGCCATATCTACCCGCCTGACCACCGTCCAAAACTTATAGTTGACCCGACCACCATCGAGGAGATGGGGGTCCACCTAATCTGGGAGGGCGGCGGTTCTACAGATAACCTCCCGGTGGATGTGGGACTCCTCTTCCATTACCGAGCGCCGCTGTCGGAATGCCGAGCTCGGGTCAAGGAGACACGAGTTGTCACCAAGTATGGCAAGCGACTCAAGGGCCGTCTCAAACAGGTTTGGTCTAAACTACCGGGGGTAAAACTTGGGACTTTACCCTTTAAGGGTTATAACAGCAGCAAATGCAAACTTGAAATTCCTTAGTTCTAGAGTATCATCAATAAATTGTCAGCAACTCACTCCAAACCGGACAAATTTCACCGTGTATGTAGAAGGCCGACAAGTTTGTAGAGACTAAAGAGTCATAATTCCATTATTAACTAAACTGAATCTTTGAATAGGGTTTCCCCATGTTTGTAGAGAGACATTATTTGTTTCCATGACTCGACACAAACCAACCGAGAGATCTAGATCTAAATGGTTTGAACAAGACTTCATCATGGAAGGCTTATGACAACAGCTAGCGCAAACGCGCAATTCCTTAGCTATAGAGCATTATTAACAGATTGTCAAACAGGACAAGTTTCACCATGCTTATAGAGATATAGAGACTAGAGAGACATTGTCATTCCACTGCTATAGGAATATAATCTAGACAGTAATGCCTACAACACTACATTATAGACTTCTCACAACAACAGCAAGAGCAAACCTTAAAGTCCGTAGGTTTAGAATATCATCAATATTGTCAATCATTCACTTCAAAAAGGAAAAGTTCCAAGATATTTTAGTTACACATTATTTGTTATTCCTTCTCATAAACATTACCTAGACCATAATTTTTTTAACACTACACCACTACACCATGTAAGTCTTATGAGAACAGCCAGTGAAAACTTAAAAGTCCGTAGTTTTAGAGAATCATCAATTGTCAATCATTCTCTTCAAAGAGGAAAGGTTCCAACATGTTTGTAGAGAGACATTATTCGTTTTCCATCGCTGAAGAAATCTAAACTATACCCTATTGGTTTAAACAGGCCTATATCATAGAAGTCTCATGACAACAGCAAGTGCAAATCTAAAAGCCCGTAGTTTTAGAGTATCATCAATTGCCAAGTATTCTCTCCAGACAGTAGAAATCGAACGAATGTTTGTATATATTCCGAAATGTTGTTATTACAAACCCATGTTGATCAATACCATAACTATACAGTGTACATTCCCGCTCGTTTGTTAAAACCCAAAAAATTAATTTGCAAAACCGTTTTCTTATATGAAATATGCATATTAAGTACTTTCATTTTCAGTTACTATTATCATTATATTAATACGAGTTTTTTACTGTTTCCATCACATTGATGTCATTTTACCTGCATCAATTTTCTTTCTACATCTTATGTACACTGATACATTATCTAACATGAACTGAACGTACTTTTGTCATATTAAACCACATGATTTGATATTTGATTGTACACATATACATATATTGTATTATGACGAAGCCTTGCGATACGCTTTACATTACGCAAGGTGATAATTATTACAAAGTTTCTATCTACAAATCTTACGCTTTTTAGGAATTTATTTATAAGTTTGGACTATTACAGATTTATATACAGTGCAAGAATTAGATTTCTTTTGACGTATAAACAGGCCGCCCATCTCTGTTTTGGTGATACTTAACTTGTTAAGATTAACTTCTTTATGCTGTCATCTTTTGGATATAACCCTTTTAATGTGATCTCAGCATTAGATCCCTTCAATTGACACGTTAAACGGGCAAAGCACGTTGATGGCTACAATGATAATTATAGAACTTGACTTCGTAAAGGATTTACGCTCCTAATACTAGTCCTAAGCTAATAAAAGGTTTCAAAATAAGAATATTTTCAGCATTGTCTCTTTTAACTAAATAATATTATGTTGTTTGTTAAAAAAATTGATATCTGTTTATTTATATTGTTATGTAATGCATTTTTTTCTTTTCATGAAACTTGAACACAACCTCTCATACATATCATCATTATAATTAAAAAATCCATGTTGATCAATACATATACCATAATTATACAGTGTACATTCCCGCTAACATTTTTTCATGCCCAAAAGGGGTCCAAACTGTTGGGCTTTCTCATATAAAATAATTATAGATATTATATACTTTAATTATTATTATTGTTATTATCATTACTAGTTCAGAACAAACGAAATTCGTGGGAAATGTGGGATGGACAAAACTGAAGGATTAAAGATAAATTAGAACTATTCTAGAAGTCAAATTTACCTATAATCTTTAGGAATCGAAATTGTTTTCAGGAAGAAAATGATACACTTTTTCCTCCTCTTTTTGTCGTTTGATTGATATTTGTAATCTTTTTCTTGGACATAAAAATTATAAATCATAGAAAATTGGCCCACATGCTGTTATTTGTTTTATAGGCCATTGATTGAACCCCTTGAGTGCGAAGGGGTCAAATTGGATCCTTATTTTGTAGGCAATGATATAAATTTATATAACCATTACCGTGATTACTGAATGCCTGTCTAAGTTTATTCACTGGTTCAAATGACCTTTGACTTTGCCACTTTCAGAACATAATTCATTGGAGTTTGAATAAAAAGATATGTCAAATTCATCGACAGTTATGTTCTATGGGTACATCATTGCTAAAAATATACCTGAGCACTCAAAAGGTTAAAGTAGGCTTAATTTTATCTTCTGAATTTACAATATCAGCCAATCATTCTAACAAAATGGTGCTGTAAGCGCGACAAAATTACTGCTGGTTAGGCTGCTAGAAAATCAAAAAGAAATCAAGAATATACATGATTTTGTGTCAGAAGTGTATTACAAGAAGGTTGTTCTCGCTCAATTAAAGGCGCACTTGCTTTCAAACAACCTTTTAGATCCTAACCAGTCAGCTTATAGGGAGTCGCACAGCACTGAAACTGCTTTACTACGAATAACCAATGATTTATTATTATCTATTGATGCAGGACAAGTATCGTTGTTAACTTTGTTAGACCTCTCAGCAGCGTTCGACACAATCGAGCATTCAATTCCTTGTCATCGATAGACCTAGTTAATAGTCCAGTGGCCTCTGAGCTTGCGCTCTTTTGCCATAGACCTAGTTAAGCATGTGCAATGTGAAACTTGTAAGTTCATAATTGTTCAGTAAAAGAGTATAACTATTGGCATAATGAATGATCCACACTGGAAGAGTGACGCCCGGTGCCACAAACCGATTTCAGAGTTGTGTTTTGTGATGCCGCACTGCTTTGGAAGTGAACCTTAACACAAAAGTTAATACCTTTTAGGACATGTTACCGTCTAGCTACCTCACGCCAATAGATTCATTTTTAAAAAGACTTTCAATATGATATTCAGTGTCAACAAAATAATTTAATATGAATGATGACCTCCATAGCGATTCCGACTAACTGCAGCAAAAGAGAACACTTGATATTTCGAAACCCCATGATCATGTTTAAGATTAGCTATAACGAGTCTCCGTTATTGGCGATTTGGAGGCATCTTGCGAGACCATACGAGGTTGGATGTTAAGCAATAAACTGAAGCTGAACGATAACAAAACCGAAGTACTTTTATGTGGGACAAGACACAATTTAAATGTTATGCCTAATCTGAACCTTTCGAATAGATAAAAGCACAGTTGAAGTTTGTCGTAAGGCAAAAAAATCTAGGCGTGATTCTCGACAGTTCTATTACTATGGATGACCATATCAACAACATAACTAAAATATTAAATTATGAACTTAAAAAGATTAATCAAATGAAGAAATACCTTGACTAAGAGTCACTAAGAACAGTGATGTGTGCATTTGTGCTATCACGCCTAGACTATTGCAAATCTTTGCCAGCTGGTCTCCCTAGTTTTCGAATACATAAATTACTGAGAGTTCAGAACAGAGCAGCCAGACTTGTATTAGGATTAGATTTCTACGACAAAACCAGTTCTACACATATGCTCAGAACCCTTCATTGGCTCCCCGTTTCAGCTAGAATTGAGTACAAAATTGCTCTTCTTTGTTTTGAAGCGCAAAGTAACAACTCACCCTCTTATATAAAAGAACTTATTTCCCCGTACAATCATGGACGTCAGTTACGATCTGAAAACAAAAATCTTTTGCACATTCCTAGGACCAATCTTGTATGATATGGAGATCAACCCTTTTCCAAAGCTGGCCCCACCGTTTGGAACTCTCTACCTCTTTCAATAAGATCAATCTCTAGTGAGTTCCTTTTTAGAAAACATTTAAAAACATTTCTTTTTCAAAAACATCTGTCAAATTAGAATTACTACCCAAACACCACGATCGCATTAGCTAATGTGTTGTTTTTTTTTGTATGCTCCTATGTATTCCAATTATCACCTGTCTATTGCATTGTGTATAATTTATGTTCAAGATGTAGGTTTTTTATATATGCTTTTATCTTGAAAAATGTAAAGCGCTTTGATACTTCGGTGGAAAGCGCTATATAAGTAAAATTATTATTATTACACACGGCTCAAGATGTACAAAAAACAAATACCAATCTCTGAGGACCAATAACACAAAAGAATAAAACAGGGGCTACAAATTTGCCAGTAGAAATTCTTCCAACAAACAATTGAGTAGAAACAGCTAGATCTAAAAACAAAAAACAAAAGAATACAATCAACATATATACAAAACTAAAAAAAAAAACAAACAAACAAAAAAAAACACTTTTTCAAAAATGGAAGTTTAATTTTTAGAATTACACTTCTCTGTTTGCATACATTTCTGAGATTAATTTGTTGGTTTTAGAGAAACATTTGACTTAAAAAATAATTGATTTTATGTAATGTATGTAAAGATAAAGACACAAAAAATTGCTAACATTTTTACTGTCTTTCCAGACATGTATCATTATTATTATACCCATATGATACAAGTTTACAAGAAATGAACTTAAGTGTGTTGTAACATACATAAAAATTATTTTCACATCAAAATTAAGCACTCAACAATGGCTGCCTGATTGTACATAGATGAATTTTCTTCCAATTATTTCTTCGCACTCACACAATCAATATTAAGATTGTCATGACAATACGAAAAATTCAAGTCCACTTTTACAAAGTTAGAAATCCTGAAATTCAATAAGATATTCACCTCCAATATTCTGAAATTATGCATCCATGAAAAAGTTATTTATCTCACTGTAATTCAAATAATCTAACTATCTTTAAAAAAACAAAACAAAAAAAACATGTGCTTTTATTAGAAAGCACTTTATTGAAAAAGTATTCATCTTTAAAAAAATCTATGTCTTTAATGTATTCCTATTGAACTTGAAGAAAGTTCTCAGAAGGTGTTCCATTTTCAGTTCATTTCATTATAAAAACAAGGCAATTTCCTTCATATTAAATAGATAATTTCAATACCCGACATTATTACGGAATTTCCCCTAGAATATGTAGAGATGCATTTTGTTCTTAGCTCCTATACCTAACAAGATCCGCAGGTACTTCCAAAATGTCTCCCTGCGTCAGGGAAGAATTGCTAACTCAAAAGAGTCACAGCCTGCAATGCTCATGAAAACGCATACTTTTAAGGTTTTTCCAAAATTTATATCATTTGAAACAATAAAAACAAAGTGGTTTTTTTTTCAGATTTCAAGACTTCAGCTTTTTGTCTTTAGTATAAAATGTCAACACTCCCTGCTTACATGAATGCCACGTGACTCGTTTGAGTTTGAACAATAGATACAAAAATATATCTAGTCTTGATCACTTATATAGATAACATCGTCATCATCATCGGAGACGTCAATTAGTGTGGTGTTTGCAGGAATGTTTGTGGTGACTGTGGATGTGGATGAGATTGTGGCGGAGGATGTGGTGGACAATTTGGTTAAAGATGTGGCTGAAGACGTGGCTAAAGATTTAGCTGACAATGTGGCTGAGATTTTGTTTGACAATACAGCAGAGGATGTGGCTAAAGATGAAGCTGATGGTTTGGCTGCTGATTTGGCTGATGATGTGGCTGATGATTTGGCTGGAAATGCTGAAGATGTGACTAATGATGTGGTTAACACTGTGCCTGAGCATGTGGTTAACACTATAGCTGGAGATGTGGCTGAAAATGCAGCAGAGGATTTGACTATAGGCGTGGCTGACAAGGTAGCTGAGGATGCGCCCACAATGGGAGTCAAAGATGTCGAAGATGATGACTTGACAGCCGATGATATCTGTGGAGTGGACACCAAGCTTTCTGACTTCCCATCATGACTTGTCTGGCTGCTGTTTTTCTCTGGCTCCGGTCCCCCTGGAGGGCAAACTTTCTCTGCTGGGCTGTCATCTTTCACCTCCATGTCTTCATCCTTAACATCTGGTGAAATTTTAGAGGCAATTTGGTGGTAATAAAATAATTAATACAACAATAACAAATTAAAAAAAGAAGCATTGTTATTGAGATTTTTTTTTGTGTGTGTTAAGAAATAATATTTTATAATTAAAGAATTATATGTGAGTGAACAGGGGTAAAGCAGGCATAAGTCAGTGATAAACGTTTTGAGATGGAGCCCTCGAAACATAGTTGGGGGGGGGGGGGGGGGGGGGTGTGTAGAAACCCCGGGGCCCAAGGAGTGCGCGACGAACGGATCGGGGGGGGGGGGTTGTGTAGAACACCGGCTTCCAATGATGCAGGAGGTCCATGGATCAAGTCCTGGCGATGTCACCCTCTACTGGTTGGGTCGGTGTCAGTTTAATGTGATTGGCTGAGACAGGAGTCATGGTATCCCCACTTTGTTTCGTGTGTGGCAGCACATAAATTTGTCAGACGTCAGTCTTGGGGCCCATCCACAATATAGCCTGTACAAGGCTGATGTTGGACGTTAAACCAACTCAATGACTCTAAACATAGAACATCTGCTCTATTTTGACCTTTTTATTTTTTTATATAAAAACGTCATCTCTGGTTCTTGAACTTTTAGAGTTGTATCTTATTTTCAACAATTAAAAGTGCAATAAAGGCTTCTTCACACGGTATAATTAACTCTTTTAGTTAAATTTTTCATTCATTTGTGCTTGAATTACCCTGATTCCTAAACATTAAGTTTTAAAACATGCAACACATATGTTATAATTACAAAATCCTATGTTTATGATCCAGAATTATTCAATTCTACCAGGCAGTTTCCGGCCTAGTTGACTCGAGTTTGTGTCTCAACATTCAATGCCAGCAGCAAGGCTATATTGTAGACCGATCCCAAGTATAACGCCTGACAATTTTACGTCCTGTCACACTGAGACAGTATGTGGATAGGCTTCTATGACTCCTTTCTCAGACGGTCACATTCCATTGACACCTACTGACACCTACCCAATCAGTAGGGGACAAAATCGAACATATACATTTTTTGGGTTCCCCAACCGGTAGGGGACGAAATTGAACATTGGATTTTTTGGGTTTTGACTGAGGACCTCCTGATTGGGCGGGAAATCAATGCTTTACAATTTACATCAGTTTGACAAAACCTTTCCAACCTTGTAAATCCAATATCAGACTGATTAAAAGAAACAAAATTTAGTTGCAATCACCAAGGACCTGCTAGCGTCTAATAGTTATAGCTCTAGTTTTTGCCTTCCTCTCGTTCTCTGGTTTGAGATCTTCTCTTGATGTCAGTTTTGCCTAAGGTGTCCGTAAAAAACAAAAAACAAAAAAAACGCAATATCCCACCTTTACAAATTTCTACACTAAACCTTGGAGTCAACAAACTTACTACATGTAATTTATTTTGAATGGTTCTTTCAATGCAAGTTTCGTTAAAGCCATTATGTAATGTGACTACGTTTTACTAATACAGTGCCCCATCTATATTCTATATACCTAGATGATGTTGAGCCAGTAAAAAATCCCACTTCTTAACCTACAGCTATACCTCTGCCTCAGTTTTTCCTAACCACATACACACACATCACATCGCTTTATCTCTTTGATCTCCTATCCTGCTCAGCAGCCTGAAGATTTATAAAATTTTCGTCTGATTTTAACTAGATCTAGGGGTAGAATGCGCAAATCTCGCCGTAAGCCTTTTTAATCTTATATTGTTCACACGAAAAGCAAACCACGTCTAGTTTGAGCATTCTACCCCTAGAGTCTACTAAGCAACTTTAGGAGCTTGCCAGCATTCCTAGTTTGTTGGATCCAAGGGTGGGTATGAGATTAGTGTGTTATGTCAAAGATAGTTTACTAAAGACAAAGGAGATTTTCATCTGTTAGTTGAAACTTACTTCAATGTATGGTGTTCTTTGAGTTAAGGTTTGTTGAATTCAAGTTGTCATGTACTAACCTTTCTGGCTCTGTTTACTGCCGAAATGCTGCCCAAGAGTTGGGGTTGAAGGAAATTGGCCTTGTCCTTGCTTGTTTTTGTCCACAAAAGATCTTTGAGAAGTTTGACTTGGGTTGGTTGCCACCTGTAGGGCAAATTAAAACGAGAATTTAAAAAATATTTCACGTTTTGATAATAATAATAATAATTGTGAGGCACAAGAGAGAATCAGGAACAAGTTGGCGATATAAACAAAGAAAAATTACTCTATATTGGCCTGTTTTCATTTTCAAATAAAGAAAATCATCCTTGGTACTAGGGGTATATTTTTGTGACCTCTTCAAGTGCAAACAATGGTTCTTAACATACTATATATTGTTTAAAAAGTCAAATTTTTTCAAATATCGCCTGATTCAACTCGGTTGCTTAACAAATGACGATTTTCAAATGAACTAGCATCAACCACACACAAAGCTTGCTCATAACAACTTTCTCAATTCTACTCTGATTTGTGTTTGGGTGTTTGAATTTATTAAAGTTAGAAAAGAACAAAAAATGTTTATAAAAAGCTAGAAATAGTATGTGTTGCCTTTTTGTGGCATAAGGTAGTCCAGCGGTAGTTTGTTCTGCTTCTAAGAGGGATGTGGTGAGTTAGATATAATTATTTTGATAATTGAAGATTTTCAAATGACTTAACATCAACGACACATAAAGCTTTAGAAACTTGGTTAAGACAATTTCCTACACTGAATAAAAACTCCCATTTGCGTTTGTGCTCTTAAATTCATGAAAGAAAGAAAACAACAACAAAAAACAGGCTTTTAAAAATTAATTCAGAAATCGTTTGTGTTGCATTCTTGTGGGCTATGTAGGTAGTCCACCAGTAGTGTGTTAGCCTTCTATTAGGGAGATAAGAGTATCCCACTCTGAGGTCCCTTTGCAAAATAAAGTTCTCTTTGGGAACCAAAGAGACTTAAAAAACTACGAGAAATTTTCTGCTCTCTCCAACAAGAGAAGTGTTTGAATCAG
>RQTK01000554.1:321813-333933 GCA_003991915.1 Elysia chlorotica | reverse complement strand
TGATATAAATAAAATATCTACATTGTCAAGCTAACTTTAAAAAAAAAATTTTTTAACGTAAAACAATGAACCTTTTGCTTGAAGTCATTTGATAGAATCTAGAGTGCCTTTTAAAGCTTTGGTCTAAGTCGAATAGATCTAGGGCAGCAATGTTTTTCGTAGGGGTTGATTTTACCATTTTACTAGTGTAGCCATTACATTTTTTGCCACGCTATATAATTGTGCTGAGGCAATGCAAACTTGAGAGCTTATAAAAAGAAGATGACTACAATGTAGGCCATACATAGTTTTTACGTAGGGGCCTATACATGTACTCATTTAAATGTTCACACACACACACACACACACACATATATATATATGAAGTGACTTTAAATCGAGGGTGGAAATGTAATTAATGTTCCCTCTTTCATGATTATTATGTCTCCTATCTTTACCTTTGTCTTATACCTCTCTCTCTCTCTCTCTCTCTCTCTCTCTCTCTCTCTCTCTCTCTCTCTCTCTCTCTCTCTCTCTCTCTCTACACACACACACACACATATATATATATGAAGTGACTTTAAATCGAGGGTGGAAATGTCATTATTGTTCCCTCTTTCATGATTATTATGTCTCCTATCTTTACCTTTGTCTTATCTCTCTCTCTCTCTCTCTCTCTCTCTCTCTCTCTCTCTCTCTCCCTCTCTCTCTCTCCCTTTCCGTGTGTGTTTGCTGTTTGTCATTGCCTTTCTCTATCTCTCTCCCTGCTATATAGTTATAGCTATCCCCAAGTCCAATGTCTCACAGTTCTCTAGATTCTACACGGCGACGGGACCCCGGAGTGGAATACTCGGTCCTGACACCGACCTGCAGGGAAAAGACGCGGCAACGGCAGAGGGGATCGGGCACCCGCAACACTGGGATTTTTAATTTAAATATAAATGTAAAGCACTGAACTAAAAATTGGGTATAACTCCATGTTTCATGAGCAAACCACAAGCCCAGAAGAAACCGAACTTAAGTTTATTAAATTAGACATGATGAAAAAAAAACAGCAACAACAAAAACAAAAACAAAAAATACAACCAAAGACACACATAGCGGATTTGTAACTTAGACAATTAAAGAGAGGTATAGGTCTAGTTTATAAAAAACCCACAAAAACAAACATGTCCACAATTATTGTAACCAGCATTTGTGGGATGTTCGAATCACTGCAAACTGCATCACGTTTTGCAGGAGTGCCAAACCATACACGTGAAAGGGATCAAAGGTTGCTGCCACCAACAAACCGGGCAAAAATGACCCAAAAGTTGGAAAACCAAGATGAACTTCTCCCGACAGAATGAATTGAAAAGACCAAAACGTCTGCATCATTGAGAAGCTGAAGAAGAAGAGGAATGGTGTGTTGTAACGTAATAAATACAATACTTTAAAAATGTAAATCTGTCTCATACTATCGTAATTTCTGGTCGTTTTTTTGAGCGAAATGTCCTCCTAGTTTAACAAATCCGCGGTTTCCGAAGGGAACCCTGTACGGCGACGATATTCCAGTGCGGGCTACCCTGGACTTGACCGATCAGGTTATACTGACACCGAAATATCCAGAAGGACACAAGACGGCCTAATCATGGCCTGGTGCGGATATCGAGACGGGAAGCCGTTTCATTCTACACACTACAGGCCGTGAGATAACGGCGCCCTTACGGAAAACATAACGATAAGTAAAGGGAATCTGCACTCGCGTCGATCTAAGTTCCTAACTCGACTTACGCAGCCATTGAGTGTCCAGAAAATCCAATACTTAAGGGGCATGATTATAGGTGAAGGGATATGCACTGGCGTCCAATCATAGCTCCCAGATCGACTTATGGAGCCAATGAGCGTTTAAAAAATCCCAATGCCTTATGGGCATGGTTATGTCATCCGTTACCGTTGTCTGGTGGATCGCATAGCTTCTGATGAGCTAACTCACCCCCTCGAAAATTCGACTTCCGCATTTCTTTATCGGAAAATTTAAAAACAAGTCGAGCCATTTTGAAAATTGACGAACAAAAGTTCTTATATTTTTATATACACACATAGCGCTACTTCACAAAAATAATGTCGGCCTATACTTGCTTTTTTTTTTTAAAATGCGGAGTCTAAAAATGTTTTAAGATTACTAAGATAACAAGTATGTTGTGGAATACATTTTTGGTTTGGCTGTTTATTATTGTAACATAGTTTTATACTTATGACTTGAATCTTCTTATCATGTATTAGAATTATTATGTGTTTTTACAATTTTGTGAAGACTTTTGTACGGTTCTAATCCATTAGATCAGTCTTTATAACTTTGTAGTTAACCAAAATGTAATGCCGACTAAGTTAGTTAATGAAATAACGGCAACGTTTAGATCTTAAAACACGATTCCCTAAATAACAACAATACTCGTGGGAGTTTTTTTTTTTTCCAAAATATCAAATGGCGCATACGTTGTAAGTCAATAAAATGAAACAAATTCGATATAAAATTATTGATTAGAAATTGTCAATTACATCCGTCATGATATTAACTGTTGCTGCATATGTCATTTTGCCCTTACCTTGAACTTTCTTTTTTTTTAAATTTGATGTCTTTAAGGGTGTTGGTGTGTTGCCAGTCGATTTATAACTGGTGTTTTTATAGGATTACATAGCTTGGGGGCCTTTTGTCCCGGATGCGACACAGATGGCCTAACCGTTGACAACTACTCCTAGTCGCATGCAAACCTACCAGTTGCTCCAGAGGTGGACCCGGAACGGAAAAGGACCCGTACCTCTATGTGTAAGTATCTACATCATGCACGAATAAATTTTTTTATAGTTACCGGTAATATTAATTTTGCAAAAATCAAAGAATTTCTAAAAGTCATGATAAGTATATTTTTTTATACACCTAGTAACAGATGGGCTTAAAAGGTTAGAGAAAGATTAGTTCAAAGCAGTACACGCGTTATAAATTAATGGTTGCCCGTTAATGATTTGTGTAGTGTACCTTTGAATTGATAGAAATAAACACGACCTAACATGCTAAATTATGCTGAAGCTTGCGATACACTTTTATTATTATTTTCATAGATTGGATTATATGATGATGTCAACAAAATAATATTTCTAATGTTCTAAATTTAAGTATAAATATCAAAATCTACCTGAATGGAGATAGCGAAATTTTCCTGGTTGAAAAGCATTCGTTGCACTGGCAGGGATTGATGTATAACACAACAGCATCGGAGAACAAAAAGTAGAAGGAGAAGAACATTCCTAGTTTTCTCATATATGTATTCGTGCAGATACTTTCTGTGGATAACGTAATGCCTATGAAAAATCCTTATTGTAAAACATTTTGTACAAGTCCAGAAAAAAAGTTGCTGATACTATGGCATAAGTCTTAAAAACATTTAAAAAAAAACAACTATTGTCGTCTGATATGGTGGAATATTCTCATCACCCACCTCCTCTCTTTAGCGTTACAAAATTAGCGATGGTTTATTTACGATTCGTTATAAGTTGTTGATACAAAACATGAAAAATAATCATTCTAGTCATTTTTATGACTACGCTAGATCTTCAACCTGTTGTCTATTCTGACCCGCAAAAACAGTCTGAATGTCGCTGATTTACTTCCTTACAAGCTCAGAGACTTCTTGGACTGCCAATGTTTCCAGACGTTAGTAATGATAAATATGTCATTTCCAGCTTGGTGATTCAGTAAAAGTAGACTTTTGATTCATTTCATTTACTTTCGTTTGACACACACTAATTATGGTTTGTTCGGATGCGCATACTATTACATGCAACTGAACAAATTTAAGTTACGGTGAGTAAACGTAGTCCAAATAAGTAACTTGCTTCAAATTATTTCGATAATTGCGGGTTTAAATATTATGCTTTAACTATATTGATGCATTAGTGTTTTGTAATGAAATTACTACGTTTTAAGCGCACTTTTCACTTAAATGGAATTACTGTCTTTTTTCGTTCTTTTCTGTACTCTTCTATTTTTAAGTATTCTGTAAACATTCAAACAATATTAACCCATTATGAGATTAATGTATTATGGGATTTAACTAATTGTGCTATTCCAGGACGGCAGGAACTAGGCAGTCATTAGGCGGTTGTTGTTTTGCTATTGCTAGTCGAAAGAATACATCTTCCGCCTTTAAGGGTAGCCCTTCTAGTGCATAGCGATAATACTGAAGATGTGGATTATTATTTACTTATTAAGAAAGAGAAGTTTGGTTTGGAAATCAATGGCACAGCAACCCCGTGTCATGGCGGCATCACGACATGACATGACATTTAAGAATATGGGGGAACATGATTTAGAATAAAAGCTGTCGTTTAAACTGCATAAGTAGAAACTAGAATGGAGCGCCAATTATGGCTCAGTCAATTAGTGTCTAGTAGGACGTCCCCAGTTTGAATCTGAGTTGGTGAGCGGCGCTGCGTCACTTGGAAAAAAATGCATTAGTATCAGTCAACTACTGTACGCACTGTTGCATTGCTCTCCCCCTTGATTTATTATTATATTATTGTATATGACTATTGCGCGCCCCGATTCTTCGTCAGTGGCACTTCGGCAGCTTTCTCAATTCTTGGTGTGAGCTCTCTCCATTTCTTCTAATTCTTCTTCTGATAGTAAACAAGATCTAAATATAGATCACTATGTAGATAAAGCTCAAATTCATGACAATAATACGTTTTTTCGCCGTGTAGAATTTCCTCTGAGACCTTCAAGACGTTGAAGCGGGAGAGAGCTTCGCTATGCTCGAGAGGACACGGTTATTTTGGGCATATATTATAACGACCCAATCTCATTATTCCGAAGTGTCTAGTTATTGCTAACAAGAATTAGAGAATATTAGAATATAATTTATTGGATGGAGGTTGGCCAATCTTTTAAAATGCGAACTAGAAGAATATAAATGTTCACATTAAATGTCTAAATATACACTGCTTGGTTTGAATTACCAGCCGCCCGATTAAAGCTACTTTCAAAGGCATTAATGAATGAATTTGGATTAAAAAACGAAACACAAAAAACTCTCTAATCTTATTTTCACAAAGATACGCAGGGGCGGCAAAACACGCGGCATCTAACCAGTAGTCCCGGATGTTCCCGATCAGGGTGCGCAGCCGCCCATGTCTCTCAGGTTAGGTCGGCGTCAGTTCAATAAAGGAGGCCTAGGCTGAAACAGAAATCCTGGTTTCACCGCTGTGTCTCTGTATGACGGCACGTAAATATTGTCAGACATTATCAAGTCTTAGGATCTTACGTCGGTCACTGGAAAAATCAGTTTGTTGAGATAACAATTTATAACTTAGTTCTTACCACAGATTTATAATCTGAACTACATAAATATGATCCCAACACCAAAAATTAAAATAAGGATGACGATGATGATGATGATGATGATGATGATGATGATGATGATGATGATGATGATGATGATGATGATGATGATGATGATGATGATGATGATGATGATGATGATGATGATGACATTTGAAACACAGTTTCTTTTTTTCTTTTTCTTGATTTTTTAAAGGGCTATTTTCGCGATTAATTTGCCATGGTGTGTTTAAAATAAATACCATTTTCCAGCAAAATTTACGTTTTAGCATGATTTAAAGGGTGATCAGGATACACACTAGTTTTTTGCGTTCGTAAGAATGCATTCTTATCTTGTAGAATTGAACTTTCCGGAAAAAAAGAAGTAACATTAGATCAGCATCACCGCTGAAATGAAACCGGTCGTTCCCATAAAAAACGAAGCAGTAGAGAGGCCCATTAGAAAGGCCAGTTGTTCACTGCCACGCAATATGAATAAAGAAGGCAGGTAGAACCGCATTATTCACATGAAAGGGCGGGTCACTGATCACGAATGTGACGGGTGGAAAAAAGAGGGAGGCGAGAATGTGGTTATTGTCAGTATTTTAATATCACAAAAGCAGGCAAATCAATCTTTCTCAGAAAAAAGGATTGTGTTCTTCGTGGAAGAGTGTTTGCCTTGCAGAGAAATAGAACTATTTATACCCTGCATTGGCTTGAAGGGCAGGATCTTTTTAGTGGAACAAAATCTTTTAATGGGGGGAAATGTTGATTTTACACCGTTAAAAGGTATTACCCTTTTACACGTTCACACCTATATCCACATAAAAACCTTGTTAAAAGTATTTTAGATAGTAATATAGTTATCTGAAATTTATATACTCCTAAATAGTAGTCGCAGACATAATATTTTAAAATAGTTGGGGTATTGTGACCAAATCGTCTGAGTTTCTAGCGTTATCTTATATTACAACTGGAAAGAGGGGGTTCTCTTTCTGATTCATCTCTTTACGCCAAATAATTTTTGTTTGTCACACTGTTATTAAAGAAAAAACAAGACTTTCCTCTTGATTTATCTTAGACGTTTTCTTGAGTTTGAAAAGATATAAAAAGAATAGAGAAAGATTTTTATGCTATTATTAATTAGCAATGTCAACAGTTCAGATAATTATTTCCACCAAGGAGTTGTTCTGACCGGATATACATGAGTGTGTTTATATATTCTCCGTGTGCTGGATTTTATAAAGACCTAGCAGCTTGTTTAATATGAAAAAATGTTTGATTACTCTGCTTTCTGTTGGATAAAATAATTGCAAGCCAATCAACCAAACCAACCCAGCAGGAACTACCATGATACAAGCGTTTCGAGGTAACTTTGACAAAATTACAAAATCGTCAAATATCTAATGTAGAATCTATATATATATTTTTTCTCCACATGCTGAACAATTAATCGAAGTTAAAAGCACATTTAGAAGGCCAACGAGGAATTTTTTTCAAATGCTCAAGGGTCTTAGCAGTTACGATAATTTCATAAGTCCTTATATAACGGCTGTTGTTTTTCAAAGTACTAAATCATATCGTTGCGCTATGGCAAAATACGATTTCGCATTTAAAAAAGGTGGTAGCCCGGCCTAGACAGTCTTTTTTTTCTTTCCTTAATTTTATATATTTAAAGATAGGACTTCTTTTTTTTTTTAAATTCTTAACTTGAAGATGTTAGATGTTGGACCGTTGCAATTTTAAAAAAAAGTTGAATTATAACTTATTGAGTTCCACTCTAAAATACTAAGCGATTCATGAAGGTAACGGGTGTTATGATATGTGTGTATTTCGAACATGATCTTAGATTAAATTTACAAAGCAGGTGTACAGATAGCCAATGCAAATTTGTGAGAATGGCGAAGCGAGTAACAGCTGGCGTCTGGGTCGGTGACATTTCAACTAACACGTCACCAGTGCCTGTTGCCTAAAAAAGTGAAATGGCTGCATTGCGAATCAAAATGTTATTATTTTAGCTGCCATTAATAGGGCTTTCTGTTTTTCTCGAGACCAAAAAAGAGTCTCTCCATGAGATTTAATATGGTGGATAATTATGTTCTCACAGTAAGGTATGTAACAACTAGACCGATAGAAGTTTAGTATAAGTTTGTAAGCCATAATGAATCTATCGCCGGGAGTCGTGGCGGGCTCCTGTAATCCGGCTACCTGGAGGCTTGAACTGGTGGACGGCTTGAGGCCGGGGGTTCTGCTCCCGCGCGGGCCGCGTCGATCGGGTGTCCGCGCTAAGCTCGCCATCAATATGGTCGTCCTGGGGGAGCCTGGGGCGGCCAGGTTGTCTAAGGAGGGGCGGACAGGCCCAGGGGGGAAACCCAGCAGGCAAAAGTCCCCGTGGTGAGCAGTAGTGGGACCGCACCCGTGAGCGGACGTTCGGTGGTAGCCCGGCCGAGACAGTCGAACGCAGTTCTTTTTTTTTTTTTTTCGTTATTTTTATATTTGAAAAAATAGGACTTTAAAAAATTCTTCATTTGAAGATGTTAAACTTTGCAATTAAAAAAAAAATTTTGTTGGGCAACAGTCACTGGTGACGTGTTAGTTGAAGATGTTAAACGTTGGACCGTTGCAATAAAAAAAAATTGAGATGGAGCACGAGTGTTAATTCTGTCTATATAAATTATGTGATTATGAATCCAGTTTTGATGGAAAATATGTATGGGTTGCCATAAAACCTACAAGGAACTAGGGTCTTAGCTCAAAATCATAGTGCATCGTGTGTTATTCTACGGCCATTTAGCGAATTTTTCTACCCAATATAAACTCTTCTTTCAAAACGTTTTGCTTTTCATTGGAAAAAAATTATGATGTAAAAGTATATAAAATTATCAGTATGTGGAACTATCTATAAAAGAATTTTAAAAAGTTTATTTTAAAAAGTAATAATTATCATTCTACAAACCATTAGTACATTATAGTGGAGAATATCATAGTCCTCATTTTCGCTCTGTTTCTTATGAAATGGATTCCGAGCACAAAGATAATGCACGTAAGCTCGTGGTAGATTTCGGGGACAATTGCCCACTCATTTAATTATCTTTTTTAAATACATCTCGAGTCATGCGATCAATTGCACCCTCTCTCCTTCCTGTCCTCTCCCTCTACTCCTAAAAAGGCAGTGCGAAAAATAAAAGTAGAAACTACAACAACAACAAAAACAAACAAACAAACAACAACAACAACAACAACAACAACAACAACAACAACAACAACAACAACAACGAAAGGATTAAGAGTATTTTCCGGTCCTAAGTAGTTGGTTTTGGAGCTGTTTTGGTTGGTTTGTTTTTTAAAAAACGTATAAATTTCTAAGGTAATAAATTCTCAATATATTCATCAATCATTGTTATTACATCAATCAAGACTGTCACCATTTTGACCCATGTAAAGACGCGGCCTTATTATTCATGACAAATATGGGGAGCCATCCTTTAAACAACACATTTTATAACCTTTTGATGATGCGCGTATTCATAGCTAAATAGAGAGAGAGAACAGAGAGAGAGAGAGAGAGAGAGAGAGAGAGAGAGAGAACAGAGAGAGAGAGAGAGAGAGAGAGAGAGAGGGGGGGGGAGAGAGGGGAGAGAGAAGAGAAAGGGAGAGAGGGAGAGGGAGCGGGGGAGGGAGAGAGTGAGGGGGGAGGATATGGTCGGCTAGAGAGGATAAAAACAGATAGATACGTTGCTGTAGTGGTGTTACAAAACAGGTACTGTCCATAGCTTTATTGCGTGTAGTCTTTAGGTGACCGTCTTTGGAGTGTCAAGTACATCATCTAGGTGTTTAAAAAATTATTTTCCCTGGTGTATACAATGGAGAAAGACGCGCCATTTTAAGCTGTGGGTAGTTTAAAAACTCTATCACTCGGTTGCACCAGTGTGGCTGAATTAGAGTTTAGACTAAACGTCGGCTCGATCCAGACTTGACATTTATTTTCTGTTGCCCCAGCTTGGTTTCAAATAAGTCAGACTTGGGAAGTCGACGAGACTTGCACTTTGACGAAAATGCAGACGAACAATGAATTGAGTTGAGTTGAGTTGGTCAACACTATATAGACTTTTTGTGACGGGCCCCAAGACTGATGTCTGACAATTTTATATTCTGCCACACACGAGACAGATCGGGGATACTATGACTCTTGTCTCAGCCGGTTACATTATACTGACACCGACCCAACCAGTTACTGGGGACGAAATCGGACAAATTAATCTGCTTAGTAGTAGTAGTAGTAGTAGTAGTAGTAGTAGTAGTAGTAGTAGTAGTAGTAGTAGTAGTAGTAATAGTAGTAGTAAGCCGATGGCAAACTGCTTAAGCACACTGGTCTTCACCTTGGCAAGGCGAATGAGTGCCTAGAAGGTGCGGGTTCGATCCCCGTACATGTCATCAGTCTAAAATGTGTATTTGTCTACTCGTCTTATCTGTTGGTCAAACTAGACGTAGTAGTAGTAGTAGTAGTAGTAGTAGTAGTAGTAGTAGTAGTAGTAGTAGTAGTAGTAGTAGTAGTATTACTATTATTATTATTGTTGCCAAGTCTATATCTCTCAATTATTAAAATATGTATTTCAAATAACTTTATTAAATTTTATAAGTTCTTTACATAACATTACCCAAAGCTTTTTAATGAAAAATAATATCATTCCTGGTATAAAGCCACATTTCGGGTGCTTGTCACCGAGACATTCTTTTTTTTATGCACTTGGACGTTAAACTATATTTTTTCTACAAATTTACCCCCCCCCCCTTTCCCTCCCCCGAACAAATGATGCAAGAAATGGAACTAATTGATTTACGCTGGCGACGTATAAGGGATAGAATGAAGCCTTATGCAATGAGTTTTGGAAACGATATCATTTTAGACATTAATTTAATACTGTGGTTTGGCTGGCCGCAACTAGTTTAAACATCTATTATTCCGTTTGGGCGTGTTCTTTTTTGGCTTTTAGTTTAACCTTCCCACCCCCCCCCACACACACACAAAGACTTCAAATTTCAGACATCCCGTTTTGAAACCTTATCATTGCTGTTCAAGTCCATTGTTGCGTGATCCCATGCTTCCTGCTTTTTGTTGATGATGAGGGTCGTTTCTTTTGTTATTGATAATCGGATAACGTTTTATTATTTCAATTATTATTTCACAAGCTGATAAAATCTTACATTGATTTTTATCAATTTCCATGGACGACAATTCCATTTCAGGCATTGCATCCAACCTGGAATAAAAAAAAAAAGCAAGAACGCCAAATAGCGATTTCAAGATATCTAGACTAGATTGACTAGACGGCAAAGCCTATTGTGTATAGGCTACTCATATCACTGAAGCTACATGTACTAACATAATCTTATCGACTCAACCTGTGTTTAGCTAAACCACACTTGGTGCGACAGAAATTTAAGTTAAACCTCGAGCGCGAGTTAGCTGAGTCCGACTTAGGTTTAAGTCAAACGTAAATTAAACAACGTTGGTGCAAAACAGTATATAGGACTAGTTAATGTACCGGTCAACAATTCCATGAAACTTACTTATTAACTGTCGAGAACATAATATGTTATTAAAAATATATGTAAGATCATTTACAATTTATAAACAATAGGCATAAAATCGAAATCTGTGAATTCATTGGTAACTAACAAAGAGGGTCAATCATAGAATTAGAGTTGATTTAACAGACATGAAACTATTATTATGGTGATAATGAACAATCGGTCTCCCTTAAATTGGAAATCGCGATCTCTGGCGCTTTTTTCACTAATGTCATGAAAAATATTATTATCAGACAATTTCGTTTGAGGTATTATGTGCATCTCTACTTATTGATTCATGCAACGCTTCTTATCGGGATCTTTACTCTTTCCCATTATTTTATGCGCGTTAGAAACAGCTGGTTTAATGCTTATCCTAGGCCAAGTAAGGCTAAAAATCGAGTGTAAAAGTAGAATTTATTAAGAAAAGCATGCATTTTTCACCCACGCATTTCTTTTTTGTGTTTCTTTTGTTTTTAAATCTTGATCTAAGGATGTGTAAAGTACTTAAAACCCGCCAATGCAACGTAGAATAGATAAAGATTGAATTAAAAAGGAAAACGTCCATTATTTATACTTTCACCAATCATTAAAATGTTTCTCAAAGTCATTTCCACTAATTGAAGTTATCCAGTTAATCCCACTGAAAGAACAAAAGCAAATACGAAAGAAAACAACCATTCTGCGCGTGCACGTGTGTGTATGTGTTAGAGTGTTTCTCTCCGTATTCTCCTCCTTTATATCGGTCTATAGCAATGTTTCGCAATGCGTTACCGTTAAGAACAGTAATAAGCAAATTTCCTCAAAGAAAACTAAAGCGTTTTCGAAACCGAACTTACTAGGGGTATTTTCTTGGATTCGTTCACCTTTGCATTGCTACTTTATACTACAATGCGAACATAACTAGATCCAGTTCGCACTAGGCTGAAAGGTAGAGTACAATATAACTAACCAAGATATCATAAAATATCTAGAGGCTATTAAAGTAACGCAGGACTCTTGTGACTTGTTCACCACTAACGCCTCAAGCCTTGTTTTATCAGGCACTAAAAAAGGTCAAACATTTGTCTGGCATACTGCACTTCTCCTTTACTACTACTACTACTACTACTACTACTACTACTACTACTACTACTACTACTACTACTACTACTACTACTACTACTACTACTACTACTATTACTACTACTACTACTATACGCACAACTTAG
>RQTK01000554.1:245549-318566 GCA_003991915.1 Elysia chlorotica | reverse complement strand
AAAACAAACGCGCCGGGGGGGGGGGGGGGGTTGAATTTTCGTATGTTTGAACTGTCTTTTGCTGTGATTGTTTTTCGTATGGTGCTTCTAATGCCAACTCATACATAATTATACTTTAGAAAGAAATGTGTGTAGTTTTGCGTATACATAACTAATTGATATGCGCCATCAAACTTAATTTAAAGGGAATTGGATATATGAATATTTGCGCCGTAGAATGAGGGGAAAAAAACTAATCATGGTGTAGTAATAAAAAAGTAACTACAATTCATGCAATTTTTAATCCAATGAGTCTTTTGCTCGTTTCCTGAAGAAGAAAAAAATCTAGCGAGGAAAATTCGACCTGTTTTCAGGTGAAATAACAAAATGTAGAACTAAATAGGAAATATGACCAAATAGCAGAAAAATCGTGGACCGCCCGTGCAGTACAGTCGGCACCTTTTACAAACAACTGAAACAAGTCAAAATGCCAGATTTGTCAGATTTCTCTCTCGGTGAAAAAGTTGACAGTCAATCAGAATGTGACGTATGGATAATTGACAGTTGCAGGTTTGACACAGTGGAGGTTCTTCACCTCTCAATAGAAAGGCGTGAGTAAGATGAGAATGTCCAAGTCGGACTCGATCGAGTACCACCTGGTCTTGTCTCCTAGCCTGTGACATTCACGCCCAGTGATCTAGGTGTGGTTGAACACAGTGTAGTTTGTTCTTCGTCAGGTAATTCCATCGCGCCCTCCAGTTGTCTCTTATAAACTCGTGTATTATTGGCTTCGCATCTGTTGCAGCTATCTGCACCTGAGTAGGTTCCAGGTTGAGCCTGATATTTGCGAGCTGATCAGCCATTTCATTTCCTTCTATTCTAATATGGCTAGAGATCCAACAGAGAGTAATTTTCTTACCATTTTACTGAAGTTCGTGAATATTTCTCAACATATGAAATATTTTCTGATTTTTTAAGTTGGCCTCTCCGACCGCCTTCATTAAGGAAGGCGAGTGGGTATAACAATGTTGTCTTAAAAAAAAAGTAGAGACAGTGTCGAGTGCTATGCACAGGGTAACAGTACTGTGTCCGCAGTAGATTCCGAAAGGGGGAATCGCCTTCCGTGAAGATTGGGATTTTTCTACATAACTTGGTTGGAAAACATGGTGAAAAGCAGGATTGTCAGGGTGAGATTTTATATTAACGGCATTTTGTAAGGATAGTTTGTCTATTCTATCTGACAAGGATGGATCGTCTGCAGACACGTAACGGCTTTCTACCGGGGTGGTGGGAAAGACCCCGAGGCTGAGACGCACTCTTTGGTGGTGTGTAGTGTCTAGCATTTTTTATATAAGATGGTCTGGCAGAGCCATACACTACGCTGCCATAATCGAGTTTCGATCGCATCAGATAGCGATAGAAGTAGACTATCTGCTCCCCACTGTGCTTCCAATAAGGATTTAATAAGAATAAGTGCTTTTTTACACTTTTTTCTTCATATATTTCAAATGACGGGTAAAATAGAGTTTTTTTTTTTTTATTATCAAATATAACGCCTAAAGTTTTTGCTTCTTCCTCTACAGGAAGTCTTTGGCTAGGGCCAATGTAGAGATCAGGATCCCTTTGAAATTCCCTGTCATTAAAAAAATAAACAGCTTAAGTTTTCTGAGGGGAGAATTTGAAGCCGGAAAAGTACCGGACGCCCACTTTTCTTTAGACACTTGTAAAAGAACTTGATGAGATTGAATCAGTAGACTTTTGATAATTTTATTATGCAGGAGATCTCCGTCTCCTTCAAAAGTTTAAAGCAGGAGTATAGTTCGTTTAAGGAAAATGGTTTATTGTAGTCTGTAGAGCAGTCTGGGAGAGGTCAACCGGTTTCTTCTCAGACTGCTCTCTAAATTTTTTAAATGTAGGGGAGTTTGGCCTAAAGGTGTCTGGAGGAGTTCCTGGGAAAATGCAGCGCCTAGTGCGTTTGCAAGTTCCCGTTCCTCCTCCACACACGCTCCATCAGTTTCCCTCGGGTGCTTCACTGCAGAAGGGACACTCCCCTGTATTTTTCTTACTGATTTTCAGATTCTGGGCATCATTATTGCCTTTTTAGGTTCTTAAGCTAAGAGGGAAACAGGGGATGTCTAATTAGTCTAGAGGTGTTGCCCTAGTGGTATTGTTGGAAATTCAAAGAGAGAAGGGACATTAAAAGAGATTTTAGTTAAGAGGGAAACGAGTCGAACAAAACTATACAAATTTCAGATGGGAAAAACAAACAAAATGCAAATAATATCTGAAGAAAGTTAGAATGACAATAAATATACTGAGAGGTTAAAGAATAAAAGTCCTCATGCGATAACTGCAATAAGTTATCAATAATAAGAACTTTTGATTAAACCGAGGCTTGGCTATCTGATGTCATCGGACTAAACGGAACAGATACATAAACATTAAAACATGGATGACTAAAAAACGAAACGCGAACCAATTTTATATCCTTCACGACGAACTTACACAATACGGTTTACCATTATTAAATAGACTTTTGGAAGCGCCCAAGCCTAGTAGCTCTGGGTATTTCAGAGTCTAATTTAAAAAATAAAAAGCTAAGCAAGATTATCTTCGATTCCCACCAGGAAATCAATGGGATCTTTTGATCTCGAAACCATTGAATCTACGTACAGGTGCGATGGATGAGTAGGCCTAGATCTAGGTAAAATGAACACCCACACGTAGGCCCAGTAGGGCTAAATATATAACTTTTGTAACTATTTGTAATACACTATCATATGTTATAGTGTACTATCATATGAGAGAAATTTGTTTTAACGAAAATTGTTGACAAACTAAAATATAAATGTAGAATAATTATAACCCCCTCCACAGACGTGCCCACCTTTGCTGGCTCAAGATATAGATCCATTATAGATCTAGTAGGTTATTAGTTATAAATCTAGTTTCCAGTGATACCAAACTTTTTTTTTGTAGGTTATTATATAATTTTTTAAATAAATTTTTATCATTTTTAGTAAACACACTTCATTTTTTTTTTATCAAAGTACAGTTCCGCAGTTTAGCTTGCGATTGGGTGGGGAAAACACTGCGATAGGGCGGGGAATAAGCTTTCGGGTGGAAAAAGTTTTATGTGAAATAGTTTGTCCCAGCTCCCAACAAGCACTCCATACTTTAGGCATTTTTAGCATAGGGGAAATTTCAATATATCAGATACATTAACATAATCTGGCTATTATTTCTATTCTTCTTAACAGTCACAGTGAAAATAACCAACAAATCCTAAAATTTTCTAGCTCAGCCAAGCAAGTCTGTGGATATAATTATATAAAAAGTGGGAATGTCTATGCAAATTTGAGTTCCAAACTGAAGTTTTGCAGCCAAAATTATGCACGGAAAAAAAAGTTCACTAAATTGTTCTAAGTTAAAGACCAGTAGTGTCAGGTGGGTTGGAAAACGTATAGGTCTGACCAGTGCCCAGTACCATCTAAAGTTTTCATATAGCCAACATGTCCAATATTAAGCTCAATTATCTTAGATTAAGAAAGACTTTCAAGCAACGCAAACAATACAATTGTTTACATTTTTATACGCACTTATAAACAACATTTTGTGTCATCTCTCACAGGACAAAATGGACAATCTTCAGGTATCAGTACCAGGTAACACCATAAATGAGCTGGTCCAGCATTGGGGGTGTGTACCAGAAAATAAGACACCAGCTTTTGTAAGTGTTGACTCAAGAGGCACAAGATGTGAGATTAGCCGGGCAGATGTCCTGCACTTCTCAAAACGCTTTGCTGAAAGACTCAGGAGGCTTGGCATTCAAAAGGGCCACATTGTGTGTAACACTCTACCAAACTCATTAGAGCGGGTTGTGTGCGAGTTTGGGATTTTGTTTGCTGGTGCATCTTCAATGAATGGACAATTGCTTCGGTCTGATGGAGAGGATTTTCTAGAATCCCTCAGGGCAGCTCAATGTTTTGCAGTTATAACGGACTCTACACTTTTGAAAGGAGCCTGGGACATACTTTCCAAAGTGGTGCCTCCTGGCACTGAAAATAATGTTCAATCAGACACTTTGCCACATCTTCGAAGAATCATTTTTTGCCAAAGAAACAGATCTGATGTGGAGAAAGATTTTTTATCGTCTTTGGAAAATAATTCTCTTCCAGAATACATTGCTAATGTTAACGCAAGTGATTTAGCTACTGTGATGACTACATCTGGTAGCACAGGCTACTCTAAACTGGTGAAACTAACACACTCCAACATTTGTCACTTCGGTGCCCAAGTGAAAGCCATAGAAGATATGACCCCTGGGACTCGTTTTATCAACTGTGCCCCCATGGGCTGGGCCGGGGGTTATCCTCAATGGTATCTTTCTTGCGGAGTCACAAGATACTTTGTTGATTTACACGATGGCATCATAGAAAATTTGCCTCTTCTTATTTGGAGGACTATTGTCATGGAAAAAATAGAATATGGATTTCTTTCACCAATGTATGTGAGTTCAATATGTAGCAATCAGTCCCTTTGGAAAGATGTACCTTGGAAACCAAGAACACTGTGCCTTGCTGGGCAGCCTGTAAAACAATCACACCTCGAGATAATTGGAAAACTGTGTGAGTCAGTAGATGTCAACTATGGAACTACTGAATGCAACTTGGTTACTACACACAGAATCATAGACCCTTCAGAGTTTAAAGACACATGTGCAGGATATCCAGGCTACGGGGTCCAGATAAAGATTGTGGATCAATACAAAAATGTAAGAAAACAAATTTGTCTGTGGGAAACAATTAACAAAAAAACAAAAAAACTTAAATTGGTTTGAAATTAGAATGATCTTTTAAGTTGCCTTTAATTAGTTTCAAATCCTTGCTACTGATGAAATAATTACATTTACACGCAAATTTGTCATCCCTCATTCCACAGTCAACCTTATTACAAGTACATGTATACTAATGAAAACTTAAAGAGAACATGAAATGCAATGTATCAGTAATATGTATACAACAACCTACTCAAGTAAAGTAGAACTATTTATAAATTGTTAATATTGTAATACAAGGTTGGCGTGTACAAGATTATGTGACAACCATCTTAAGTGATAAAGGCAAAGTGAGGATACAATGAGTTTGACTAAGGTACTTCAAAGATATGATTTAATTATTTAATAATCATTTTGGTTAGAATATTTAATAATACTTCTTTTTTATGTTGTGAACAATTCTGAAAATTCAAAGAGGCCCACACAGTTTTAAAACAAATAAAATGAAATTGCTTTGAAAAAAGTTTAAAATTGTCTACAATTGTGATATATTTTTTCATTCTTCTTTTTTTTTTATTTCCTAAAGGAACTTCCACAAGGAGAAACTGGAGAGGTTTTACTTTGGTCTCCTTCCCTTTGCTCTGGTTATATGAGTAATGAAGATGCCAATAGGAAAGCTTTTACTGAAGATGGCTGGTTCTGCACTGACGATTCTGGATACTTTGGGCAGGACGGCAAGCTGTACTTACAGGGCCGTCAATCAGATAGCATCCATCGTGGTGCATACATCCTCTACCCATGCTGGCTAGAAAACAAACTGAAGGCTGTACCAGGGATCAAAGATGTCATAGTGGTGCCTGTTCCTGATCCAGTTCTCCACAATGAAATTTGTGCTTGTGTGGTTGTGGATGGTCTGAAAGGTGTAGTGGCTGGAACTGTTGAAAACAGTGACTCATCATCTGTGCCTGTCACAAGCAATGACCATAGTGACATAGATGAAGTGGACAACGTTTGTGTAAAAGAAGTTTTCCCCAGTTTAATCAGGAAAGGGGAGCAAGCTCAGAAAACATTTGACAAAATTAGACTACAAGGACAAAGCAAAAGTTTGTCTATGTCATACAATAAAACTCTAGTTAAACCAATTGTAGATGACACTGTTCACACACATTCATGTAACACTCAGCTACAGCAAAACCTTGATCTGGTACAACTTGAAAAACAGCTTAGACTATATGCCGATAGCATAGAAATGCTTCATAAATCTGATGCTATGCGTTTAGTCCCCAAATATTACGTGTTTATGGGCAAATACCCATTAACAGACACAGGAAAAACAAGTCGAAAAGAAATTAAGATTTTGGCAGCATCAGCTTTACATTTGAGCCCATAACTGTATTTTGAAGATAAAACGTAATGCATATGAATATTATGCAGCAATAATTCTTGAAACAGCTAATGGTCTATCATAAAGGTGGATTTAATGTCGAAAAAAGGAACAACTTTTCCTATATAGAAGTCCTATACCATTCCTACCTGGTGAGGGAGAAAAACAAATTGTTTAGGCTAAAACTGAAAAACATTTTTATGTCATTTTTATGTAATGAGCTGTCTTGTGAAATCTAGTATCGATAGTCTCATGGCCTTAATGTTGCTAGGTTCAAAACTGTACTGCACCTTAGTAGCTAACATAAACCTGTGCTTTTTTTTTCTTTGCTCTCATTTGAAAGTTATGATCATCAATGGCAAGATGTAATTATATACTATGCATATTCAATTTTTTGGTCAAAACTGTCTAGACTCATACCACAACAAACTTTGTTTTTCTCAGATTTCAAACAGTTTCTAAAACGATCAAAACATATTTTATTTCAAATGATGTTTCAAACAGTACCAGAGATATTGCCTTTTTTGAAATAATAGAGTGAAACGATAAATTATAGGGAAAACGACCTGTACCAATCTCTTTCTCAAAACCTTCCTGGTGACTAATCAAGTAATCCTAGAGTGCTACAGAATCATCGAATCTACTCTGAGATCATTCCATTTTACTTTTAATATATTTTATCTTTCAAATGTTTTAAGAAATACATGTATTCTCATTTATGTATTCCAAATACTCCTTCTTTTGATTGTTTTCTACTTCAATGCAATTAAAACTGAATAATTTATATGACGGTTACAAAACACTATACTCATGTATTTTATGGTTGTGAATCATACACTGTGATTTAATATTATCCCAACAGAAGTTTATTTGTTGTTTTCTTTTATGCATGATTGCTTGACTTAGCACACATGAACTGTAATGAATTCTTTTTGCAATGATTACAGTCTTGTCCACCTCATCCCAAATTTTTTTCATAGTCTTTCATTCATTTTGTTTGACCAAGAACTCAGGCATAAATACACCTCTTATAAATATTAAACCATTACTAATAATATACTTTAATCATCTGTTTAAAACCTTGCTAATTGCTTCAAGCTATCTGAACTATGTCACAAAGAGGGAGAAGGCAATTATTCATATTCATATATCAATAACATGTATAATATTGTTAAAACAAGTTGCTTATCCAGCTGCATACATATATACATGTAATTACATTGTAGAAAACGTGAGTTCGCAGAAATATTAAAGATTTTTTATTCTAGACTTTATTGTATTGTTTTATTTTGTATTTTTAGATAGCTTTTTATGAATAATTGTAGTTTTAAAAAGAGGAAAGGATGTAATAATGTTATTTAATTCATGCAAATTTATGAATTTTAAATTTATTTCTCTAATTGGATTAGTTTTAAAAGTATAAAAGAAGCAAAACCTTTTTGATAACTAAATGAAAAATATCTCGGGAAAAACACTCTTTTTATAAATTTTGGAAAAAAATGTACACACTTTATTTTGATGAAAACCTGTTAATGATATATTAAAAATATGCATTCCCAGGGAGATCCTTGTGTTCAAAGAATTAAGACGATCATAATTGATGAATTTACATAGCTCGTTTATTATATTTATATTTCAAGAGGTTTTTTTTTTAAACTATGAGAATTTAGATTCAATATTTTTTTTTCTGAAATGATAAAACTAAGAGCAGATGAACTCTTTTTTCACAAATTGATTTACATTAAGGCAGATGTAATGAAACCCCCTTTTACTAATTTATATTTTGTATTACGTAATTAAGGTTGAGAGGTTTTAATGAAGTCGGGATACACCCATGTTAAGATATTTTCCAGTGTTTTAAATTAAGGGGTATACTTCAATAACGAAGACTGTGATAAATGCTCTATTGCCCCCCCTCCCCCCTCCCCCAAATGGAGCTGTTTTGAAATAAGGTTTCCCAAATACAGTGGTATTTTCTTGTTTTAACAACGCTTCTTGAGTGCTCGCTGTCTATAAACTTGAATCTGATTATCAAATCAAGTTTATTTCCATTCATTTTAAAAAGCTAAAATGTAATACATCAGTGTATGGTAACATGATTCACATATAATTCACCTTTGTAATGTGCTGTAAAAAAATTCAACTTTTTTTCCATGAGTAGCAGAAATCCTAGTTTTTTCCTTCCATTTTTTCCCCCTACACTTGTCAGCCTGAATTTATCTAATAGAAGGGATAACTGGTATAGAACATAATATGTGATTTTGTTTTTAAGTAGGCTTTGATACCATGGATGATGAAATGAATATGTCTGGCTGCCAGTCCAAACAATTCTGATGCTGCTATTACTTACTATTTGTAATTTTAGTATAATGCTAGCTTCTTGGAATTTACATTTACATAAAAATTGAAGCAGGGGCTTATTATCCTTAAAATATTTTTACATTATGTTAAAGTTGATGGTGGAAGTGCTTTTTAAATCTGCATGCATGAAGCAGTTACGGTAGTTCGCAAGAAACGGCATATAACTGACCCTGCATTGGAAGGAATAAAAAAGTCAGCCTACAGGTAGGCATAGTTATTTTTTCAAAGTAATACAATGGGTATTGTAATGTTACCCACATCAAAACCTTTTTTTATTGTAATATTTCTATGACTTTACATTTGTATTTGCAGGGATTGCTGTGACTATTCAAAGAATTTGTCCAAAAGACATAATCTAATTTATAAGGGCATAGTAATTCAGTTTCTTGTTGCCTGTTTTATACTTTCATGTATAACTTTTAATTGCTTTATACAGGGAATTTCATGTTGAGGAATTTCCTAATTTGCTTGTGGTGGAATGTCTCTAGCTTTTATTCTTCGGTTTGTCAAAGGGTCCATGTTTTACAATGCATGTGAGGAAAAAGGAGGAATTTATCTTCTATGAAATGTTTTTGTTTTTTTGTACTTAAATTTTTAACTGCAGACTTATCAAAACTGATATAATTATCAAATGGTGTTTCATTTTAATGCTACCATCTATTTTATAATTTTATTAATACACCATTACTCAGAAATCACAGCTATCATGATATGTGAAGAAAATTATACATTTTTATTGGTTTATTTTTGTGAAGATCTCCATTTCATTTTGTACAAGCTAATAAAGATTATTTAAACAATAATGTCTTTGCGTTCTGTTTGATTTCAACACTGAAACTGAGTATGAAAATAAATTATGTACCGGTATTTCTTAAAATTGTAAATTAGAAATAATATAATAGAGGACTAAGAAACCATAACAAATGCATTATAACATACAACTATAGTATGTTCACTACAATTATATCACAGATTTATAACCAATAGTGAAATCACACTTAAGTAATCGTGGCGATTCGATAACGCTAGTGCAAACATACCTTCTTTTGACGAATTAGCCATTTATATACATTAATTGGCTCCTCAACATCTCATGCTAACACACAAACAAAACTGTTTCGTTTCGTCCAGTCATAGTGCAATGATAAATGAATTTTAGAAGTTTCTTAAACATCTGATAAATAGCTTAAGATTATTTAGTTATCTTTCATACAAAAGTTTTGAGATCAGATTTTAGAGACTGCCCTTAGAAGCTGAAGATAATGTTCGACAAAAAAGATATTATTGAGCATTTTATTGATCAGCATAATATAATATCAGAAGCTCATTGATTAACATGTCAATTGTTATATGCATTTTCTCTCTCTCAGATTCCTTGTAAAATCACTGTGCACTGCTCATCATCATCATCATCATCATCATCATGTGCAGTGCTTCGTAGCGTTGGCGATCATGTCTTTCCACACCGCTGGATCCCGTGTTACTTTCAGCGCCTCCATCACATCCTCCGCATTCAGCCACAAAACTAGACTAGAAGCTTTTCTCTCTGCCTTCCTCTGCTCCTTTCATGTTTAAACATTTCGGCCATGACAAGGTGTTCGAGCTTTTCTCCTCTCGTAGCACGCCCTATAAATGACGACTGGTATTTTAGTAATTTATTAATAGGCGAATTTCCGGAGTCTGTCCATTTTTCAACTTTTTGATGGCTGCGCTGACTTTATCCCTCAGAATTGGTGGGCCAGGAAAGTTAATTTTTATTTCCTGGGATTCTTTTCTTTTATCATCGAAGAGATCTTTGATGTATTCCGCCCATCTTTTTTTTGTTTTTAAGCATCCTACAGACCTGCATGTTTTCCATCCTGTAATTTCTTTGATATTTCTCTACATTGTTTGGGAACTGAATATTTGTATCAGCTCCGCCTCTCTGCACTTATCATCAAACCAGGCCTCTTTCGCTTGTGGTTCTACACACTTTTTCTTATCTCTTCGTGCAGCTTTTCGTACTCGTCTTTATTGTACTTTCATTTCCTTCTTTTATCTATGAATTCTAGAAGGTCGTCTGTCATCCACCTCTGTTTAACTTTATTTTCGACCTTGAGTAGTTCTGTAGCTGCTCTGTTATCGAAAATTGTCGGCTGCCTCACTGCTCTTCAAGTTCCTCTACGCCATTTTTGCTTCGAATTTTTTTACAGAAATGCAGTACTTTCTTTGAACTGCAGGACCCTTCTTCAGTATGGAGAAATTCATTTTAATGTTGGGCGAAGGCTTCTTGTTTCACCTTCAATTTGTAAAGTCTTTGCACTGAGAAGGGCATTTCGGAAACTTTTGGAGATGAGGATTAAGTCAATTGGTCTCTTGATCTGTCATCAGGATTTTCCCATGTCCAGTTTCTCATCATACAGCTGTTTAAACGAGGCGTTCCCCTCAATGAAGATATTGACCAATCACCATTCAATAAGCTGCTCTCCTATCATCTCCTATGTGTGGATCATTTTAGATTTCTATGGTAGAGGCTGAAAAAAAAACGATAAATTATTTGCATTTTCTAGCTAGTTTGTAAAACTTTCAAAAGGCCTTTATTTAATACATTAATTCTGTGAGACATGGAACTGACTTTTTTAGTTTTTGCTTTGATTTCTTTTTTAAACAGATTTTTAAATACTCCAATTTTTTTTGTTACTTAATCAAGCTTCTTCTCCCATTGGCTCAATTTTTGCCATAGTACCAGAATTTTCAATAAACACACCACCTTCAAATCATGCAGCACAAAACAATAAAACCTCTTTTTGCATGGAAAATACTTTTCTTATTTAATTTATGTATGAAGTTAACAAAACTTGGTATTGAACTTATTTGCTTTTCTTTCACCACTGATTGTAAAAAAAATTTGGCATTACTAAGACTGAAACTTACCAAAAAAAAAAGGTGTAAAAAAATGTATTTATGTGTGGAAATTTTAAAAGAAAATACCAGTTCTTATGTTATTATTAACCCAAGTTATGGTGCAATATAAATGGTATTAATTAACAATCTTGTCGTTAACATACTAAATGTTACAAAGCTGTGCACTGAACTTTTAAATCGAATTGCATTACATAAAACTTTCTCTCTTTTCCTAATACACTCCAGAAACATACAGCATAAGACAAAGCCAAGTTCTTTCATTGAATCAGTTATTTAATGCTATTTACAGAAGCATTCCCATCGAAGTCAAGGAAAAAAAATGTTTACTTAAGAAAATACTTACACCAAAGTAATCATATTTGTTAAAAGACAACATAATATTAATAATACGTTTCCTCTCTCTTCTTCATTGCAAAACACAAAATTCAAGAGAAACTACAATAAAGTTAAATTTACACACATTTTGTGATACCTATATTCAACTTTAATTTACTGCTTCCCTACCTTTTTCTCTTTATGTATTCCTTCAAGCTTGCAACATAATGGATATAAAAACACAAATATTTATAATGTACAATCAGCTTTTATTTGCTAATGATAAAACTCTTATTATTATTATTTCACTCAATCTTCAAAATAAGCTGAAACCTAGGAAACAGAAATTTATATTAAAAAAAAAAGACAACTC
Organism: Elysia chlorotica; assembly: GCA_003991915.1. Taxonomy (NCBI): domain Eukaryota; kingdom Metazoa; phylum Mollusca; class Gastropoda; family Plakobranchidae; genus Elysia; species Elysia chlorotica. The sequence goes on along the minus strand of RQTK01000554.1, from coordinate 306,473 downwards.
TCAAGAGAAATTGTAAATTTCTATTCTCTCATGAGACAACTTAAAACAAAATAAAAAAACAATGACCAAAATCAAAATCATATTTCTTATTTTAGGACAGTTCAAAGTAAAAAAAAAAAAAAAGAAAACACTGTTTGTGCATATTGCTCTCTGCCGGCTTGTTGAGGGGAGCAACATTCCCTGCGGAGTCCTGCTTTTCACAACTGTTCGTCTGTATCATCTGAGTCCTCTCCAGGCTCGTCATATGTGGGCTGTAGAGGTTCCCCCGTGATCAACAGTCCCTTCTCATAAAGAAGAGATGCTACATTAATCTGGAGAGGTAGGGGAAAGTTTAAAAAAAATCATTTATTACATTGATAATAATTATGATGGCATTTAAAATTACACTGACGCGCATAGAGCACCACCTTTGTGTAGTGGTTATGCGCGCTAGAAAAACTATGTATTATTGTTATTATTATTAAGAATTTGGGATACCATGACAAAAATTGTAAAGTAATAAACGATCCTCAGCTTGATTTTCAAAAGTAAAGAGATGCATACAAAGAACACCCTCCCAGAACCTATGCTTAGCCACATACCCACCCATACACCCACACATCATACATGTTCAAGTTTATGATTTACCAAGAACTGCAAGCTGAAAAAAAAAAAAGATCTTGACACAGACAGCCACTGCAGAATTGTAATCATTAAAAAGCATTTTTTAGTAAGTAAGGGGACACCCAAGTATATCGTTTTAATTTTGTTGTTTTAATTTTGTGAGTGTGTGTGGGGTTTTAATATTTTAACTAGTAAAATTTCAAAAATAAAATCAATGTAAAAGAAGAGCTAATATTACCAGCTATCTTTTTGATAATAATCATACAATTCTCAAGTGCTTTTTTTACTTCTGATACTTTTCAATTGACCAAGAAGCTTGGTGCGATGAATAAAAGACAGTGACAAAAACATTGAGCAATCAGGAACTAATGAGTATGGAAAGGGAAATTTCAGACACAGCATAGCTCTCGCTGATGATCTATCCATAACCTTCTTTTCAAAGATATATTTATGATATTGATAATAAAGCTGTTTACTATTTGATATGAATTGGTTTATTTAATGTCCAAACTCTGCAGCAAGGCCATAGAATAGTCCCAATACCAATGTCTGGCAATTTTACGAGCTGCCACACAGAGACAGTGAAGGACACCATAACTCCTGTCTCAGCCAGTCACATTATACTGAGAATGAGCCAAACAGTAGAAGACAAAATAATTTGGACAAATAAATTTTTGACCAATCATGGGTTTCGGAGCGGAGACATTCCAATAAGGAGACCAACATTCTACTCCTTGTAGTCTCCCCAGCCCCTACCTGTAATACATAATAATCCTTGGCATTGACAAAAAAAGTAAAGAGCACTGTGGAACACAATATGAAAAGAAATGTACTGTTTAAACTTCAACATGAAAAGAGAAAGAGAGCTGAACCTGGTCGGTGACGTTTTCCAGTGGTAGACTCTCAATGCTGGTGTACTCTGGGTAAGTGTTGATGAGAAACTCAACAGCTGGGGCCATCTGAAAGGAGAAAATAATTGTGTGTGTACTTTCAATTTTTTTAAGAGAGTGAACAATCCAGCACATTAAAATAATAATTAAACTTTACAGCTAAAAACCTGCAGAAATGTCAGATAAATAAAAGTGAAAGAAAAAAAAAAGGTGAGTTATTCACAAACTACAGTTGATTCCCATCACTGCGAATTCATTCCAGACATAGCCTGTATTGTTTTAGATATAGATTTGTTTATACTTTTCGAAGTCGCACATATTTTTTTTTACGGGTAAGACAGCCTTACCATAATTTTAAGTTCTCCTTAATGGAATTGTAGTGATCATTCCTCATTAGTTTGATTCACAAAGACAAACTACCATATTGTTCATCATTCTGAGAACATTGTACCAATATATAAAATGTCAAAAGGAAAGAATACATACCGAAACATTTACAAAAATTAAGTAGGAAAACATCTAACAACACTTTCATGGAGTAAATTAAAAAAATAATAGTAACAAGAAAAACATTTTGTTAACCTAACATAGAAAAATAATTAATTTGCCTTACTCATGATGATAGAAACGAAACTCACTTCAGCAGTTATCTCAATATAGTTTGGCCCAGCGCTACGGTAAACTCTGGCATTCTCCACATTGTAGTAGACCCTCACTTTGTCCTCCTCTGTGAGAAGCCTTCAAGAAAACAAAGGGAAAACATTTGCATGCATAAATAAACGTGTGCATAACTTCACGATCTTAAAACAGATAGGTGGGGTATGGATTTAAAAACAAAAAAACAAAGCGTGATTTTCCTGTTTGTTGTCAATGCCACTAGCGCTATTTAATTAAGATGGTTAAATCAACATCCGTGAGACTGTGAGAAAAACAGTTCCGTAAATCCATTCAGGTGATCAAGTCAGACTTGCTCTCGAAGGGTCTACTTTTTACTCTCTTCTATTTGCTCATAAAGCATCAATAAACATGTAAGAATACACGAAGGCATGGAGACTAATATTTTGTATACCTTGAGGCGAATTGTTAAATAAAAAAAAAAAAGCAAAAACTGAAAGTTAGAACTTGCCGTGAGAACCATTTGTAAAATAAATTGGCGGGGAGAAAATAGAGACCAATGCAACTAATCTTAATCCCCCCTCTTTACACACACACACAATTTATTGGTAAAGCGCGAATTGCGCGTTCTGGATAAGAAAAGGAAAAAAAAGGACATGTCTGTATGCATTGGACAGCGGATCGAAGATACAAAAGGGTATTTCGTGGAACCAAGTGGGCTTTTTATATATATAATTCTTTGTCCAGTTTCAGTACAAAGTAAACCAAGAAATGCGTGAGTTTTAACAACCCACTGTACAATTGTCTGTGCCATGCGTTTGTCGTGGGACCCGTCCACGACGTTGCCTTTTTGTTGACATAGGAGAAAACCGACAGATAGAACCAAACTTTATTGACATAGACTGACATTGTACATGTATACATTGTTGTGTTATGACTGAACACCAAAACAGTAAGTAAAAAAAATTAACGCGTGGTGTATATTTAAGTAAATGTGTAGTTATCCCCAAAGACAAATTGTCCATTGGCAATTAAGGCTTTTACAGTATGCGCGCACATGTTTCTTGGGCTCTAAGAATGTCTGTCTCTTTCCACTTCGAAGTCCAGACAGGCAGTCCTTATCACAATCATGTGTCAACCCTGACCTATTTAGATTCTTGGTACACGGTTCGAGGGTTAATACAGTAACACACATTCACTTCAGTTCACTGAGTTCAGAGCTTCACCGCAACGCTGAATGCTATAGAAAGCACACTAAACTTGATAGGCAGTCTACAGGTACAATCTTCATAGCGCATAAACAACAACAAACAAGCAGGTGAAGATATTACCGGTGCAAATTAAGAGCCGTCTTATTTTGGTAGATCTACTCTTGCCGTAGCGGGCGTTGCTCAGTTAACAATACAAGCCTATCACACGGATAAAATGTCACGAGTTGAAGTCCCGTCTGAGAACAAACTTGGCGCTTGCCCTGCCATGGTATTTGGTGATGTTTCTAAAGCAGCGGCAGCTATTATTGTCATGCAGGTAAATTGAATGATACAATAATAAACTTCAGCTTTGTTCCACCTTCTCAACACATTATGTCTTTCATTCCACTCTCCAAGCACAGAAGACGCTGCACTAGTTCAAGGCCAATCTTATACAGTTTGTTTGGTTTGTTCATTCAAAACGTATAACGGCAGAAGTTAGGCTATGTCTCGCATAGGTCCAAAGACTGACGTCTGACAATCATTAGAGCTGCTATGAATGTATGTGCTAAACACTGATGAAGCTTAGCAATCATGTGAAAGAAAAATTCGTACTTTCTATTATCAGGGAAATCAATACTAGCATGAATAAAGTTAGGGTTTCTTTGATGCAGTGCCTCACGGATAAAAAACATACAAAAAACACAAAAGAAAACTCAGAAACAGAAAGAACTGTAAAGGAGTATTTTTACTCATATAGTAATCAGGACAAATCAAAAAACCAAGATGATATGAGCAGAAACAGAGTAAAAAAACAAAGGAAAGGGGAGGCTGGGGGAGATAAAGAGACACAAGGAAACATGCTGGACTGGTTACACCAGAGCCTATAGATTAAGTGAGATGTGTCACAAAAAGAACTCACAGTGCTTTTGATACTGGGAGCCAGTGCGACGCATGCTCACTCTATTTCTTTATTGAAATTGGGGTGGTGGAACCATGTTCAGACTGAGTTTTTTTTATTAAGGTTTAAAGAAGGAGTTGAGTTGTCAGCACCAGGCTATATTACGAACGGGCCTCAAGACTAACGTCTGACAATCGTATGTGCTGCCACACGGGGATACCATGACTCCTGTCTCATCCAGTCACATTAAACTGACACCGACCCAATCAGTAGCCGATAAAGAAGAAAGCAGCAGCTTTAATTATCTTATGCTTTAATTAATAAATAAGCGAAATTGTCAAACTATTTTACACTCTCTGGTAACATCCTGCTGGCCTATGTTATACAACCTATCAACAATCCCTGTGGAATACTGGCTCAAGACAGGCAAAAGTGGTTAACCGTAAGATATTGACATCCAATCCAGGAATGAGACATAACATTGATGATGATGGAGATTAGTTGAAACATTTGCTTGATATGTCAATCTAGGTATTCTGCTATAACTAAATTCCCTCTGTTTTGTGCTGCAGGAATGGTGGGGCATGAATGGGCATATACTGGACACAGCCAAGCAGATTTCCGAGCGATCAGGCCTGGTGACTCTCGTCCCAGACATCTACAGGGGGAAAGTAGCCCAGGACCGGGAGACGGCAGGGCACTACAGTGCAGACCTTGACTGGAAAGGTGCTGTTGCTGACGTGGTAGCATGTGCTAAGTAAGTTTTGACTCTAATAACACCTGATTATGACATGATACTGTTGAAAGTGCCTGGAGAACTTTTCAAATTCTGCCTTGATAGTAACTAGTGTGCAACAGTTACTAAGATAAAATAAACATCATTTAATGATTGAATTTTATCCATTTGCTTGATAAACAACATCACTGTCATGACTAAGGAAAAAAAAAAGGAGTTTAAGGGACATGGCTATCATGTAATCTATGGTGTATATGATTAACCCCTATGGGTAATACATTGGTGATTAAGGGGAAAAGTTTAAAAAAGCACATCAGATCTGATAAGTCAGAAGTCACCAGTCTCAATTAAAGAAGAATTTTCAAATCCTATGACTGAACCATACACTTGTTCTGGTATTACAACTGAAGTTAGGAGGCCATGTCTTATGCTGCAGCAAATGATGCTTATTTATCCATTTATTTAGTCCAGGTAAAAAAAAATGTTGGGGGTTAAGAAAAGTTATTCTTTACAACCATTTTATCCACTTCTAACATTTTAACCTGCTTCACTAGCTTTGATAATTATGTATTGTTTTTCTCAAAGTTTATATAGAACTAATGCACCTTCTAGAGAGGTGAGTTATTTGAAAAATGTATATAAAATTGTGCATTGTAAACTTCACATACATAAAATCAATTTTGGACATCAAGCAATAATTATCAAGTTATGTGGTAGAGTTTTAATATGTACCGCTAAAAACATCCTTTGAATACGCTGTGGTTAATCTTTGAGGAACATAATCTTTTCTTTCTATTCCTACACCAAAGATTCCTAAAAGAGGGTGGCTGCAGGAAGGTTGGCATCACTGGTTTCTGCCAGGGCGGTGCCATGACTCTGGCTGTGATTGCCTCCTCTGAGATCCTGGATGCAGGTGCTCCATTCTACGGCATCCCCAACAAGAGCGGCCTCCAGCTAGACTATAACAACATAAAGTGTCCCCTCCAGTGCCATTTTGGTGAAGAAGATGAAGTGGTGGGGCTCTCATCCCCTGCAGACTACACAGCCTTGCAGGCTAAACTGACCAAGCTTAACAAAGAGTTTGAGTTCTACACTTACAAAGCTGGACACGGCTTTGCCAATCCTACACGGCCAAACTTTAACAAGGATGCTGCTGAGCTGAGCTTCTCTAGAATGTACTCTTTCTTTGAAAAACACCTAAAAAGTTCCTAACTCATGGAGGCTCTTATAATTTTGTTGTTGGATTATTATTGTTTTAGTTCAAATTTCAGGACAATCACAATAATATTATTTGCTATGGCGTTAGATGAAGAGGTTAACATTTGGGTATTTTGGTGAAGAAGATGAAGTGGTGGGGCTCTCATCCCCTGCAGACTACACAGCCTTGCAGGCTAAACTGACGAAGCTTAACAAAGAGTTTGAGTTCTACACTTACAAAGCTGGACACGGCTTTGCCAATCCTACCCGGCCAAACTTTGACAAGGATGCTGCTGAGCTGAGCTTCTCTAGAATGTACTCTTTCTTTGAAAAACACCTAAAAAGTTCCTAACTCATGGAGGCTCTTATAATTTTGTTGTTGGATTATTATTGTTTTAGTTCAAATTTCAGGACAATCACAATAATATTATGTATTTGCTATGGTGTTAGATGAAGAGGTTTTGTGCACCTTTCTTATTCTAAAGTTGATCATAAATATGTTGTAAGAAGCACGCCTGGGCGCGTATGCAACTCTCACAATTATTTTTCAACGTAACTATGCTAAGTAAAAATCGTGAAAACTGCTACATTTAAGTTGATGGTATGCAACCGTTTTTACGACACTCACATAGTTAAGCTAGGCTAAGCTAGTGGACATTTCCGCTGACTCAGCGTAATCTTCAGACCCCCCCAAAAAAAAAAACAACAAACACTACATACACACATTTTTCTGCTGGTGCGGCTACATTAGATCTAGTCTGATAGATCATGGAATCTCATAAATTTTGGTTAAATTTACTTTGTAGTAGCTAAACTAAGGTAAAGATTCTAGTTTCTCACTAATATAACGCTAGATTTAGATCAACACACAAATTTAGATGTAGATCTAGGCTCATGTTTGTGGCAGTAGAAGACGCAAATTAACTTGATTGGTATTATAAAAAAGATCACCATATAATGCATCGATTAAGTTAATAGAGACTAGAAATGACTAAAAAAGCTTGTTGTAAGTAAACTCATCGCTTTATTGTTTTATTAGGCCTATTTTAAAAGTTTAGTTGAAAGGTTTTCAAGATGGCGATGGATTTGGTGCGTTTGTTGCTTTTACGGTGCTCTGAGCTATAAGGCAAAGCAATGCCTACATAATTGTATTTATGGCTGTACGACAGGATTTTTCTAACTAAGCAATTACGATGAACTTAGTAAGTGAAGGCAACGGTTGCATCAAACTTAGTGCACTGAGAGCTTCTTACGATAAAACTTACTCAGCTAATGTAAAGTTGCATATGGGCCCTAATATATATATAGCTAGATGCCTTGCAATGCCATGGTTGAGGGTTCTGTTAAAATAATGTCATTATATATGTTCCTGTTGATTCCTTATGATTTAAAACAAGATTAAACTTTTTTTTAAACTATGATATGGCAAAATTTGCCTGAAACAAATTTTTTTAAAAACACACAAGCACACCGAGCCTTACTCTGGTATGTTTTACTGTTGATGATGATTATTATATATATATATATGAAGTTTTCCTTGTTGTTCTTTTGCTGTTGTTGTTGTTCAGAACAGAAATTAATTAAAGTAAGCAGGATGGAATGTTGGAAATGTAAAGGCTAAAAATAAAGTTATCTTCAGCGGAGTATAAATACATCAATGGCCTTAGTAGATTTATTGACATACAAATTTACTGATATGAAAAAAGTTGCGCTTGATTCTATTACTATTATATGTTTTAGGGCCAAGTCTCCTAAGCACTTTTTTAGTACAAAAAATATGGTTTTGTTTGAATGAATTTTTAAAAAAGACATACACACCTTAAATTATAAAAAAAAATACATGAGACAACTGTATAAACATAGCCAGCCATCTTGGTTAGTGCTTGTAAAAGACCTTTGCACAAAACTGGTACTTAGACAATAAAAAATGCCCAAATTTAGAGGAACTGTCATGGCTTGCTGTGTGTGTGTTCATGTGTACATGTGCATGCACTTTTAGACAGCCTGCTTTCTCCAGCTAGGCAAGGCAAATAGGCAAGTAGGTATGGTGTGGTGCGGTCGATTGGAGCTATTTAATAAAAAGGTGTCGACACGACTTGGGTTGATACGTCTCAGTCCGCGTCGGGCGGAAAAAAAACAACCTTGCTTGCCCTGCACTACCCTCTGGGGTTGAATGGTAAAGAAGCAGGCACATACTCCTCTATATTTGTGCCTGCAAAGTGCTCATTGCACCCTCCCCCCCCCAAAAAAAAAAATGCAGAAAATGTGTCTCACAAAAATCAATAACACTCTTTCTTTTATAAACTCCTACCTTAGGCATCCCCTCCTGATAAGCTTGATAGTAGTTTCAGGCTGCAGCTCTGACACACCCAGCACTCTCTTGAGGTCTGGATCCCACCTCTCCCCGGCTGCATCTGGATCCCACCTCTCCCCGGCTGCATGGACACTGCACAACTTCTCCACTGAAATATACATAACAGGATTAACCATCATGAGAGAGAGAGAAGAGAGAGAGAGAGAGGAGAGAGAGAGAAGAGAGAGAGAGAGGAGAGGAGAGGAAAGGAGAGGTCCGTTCTTTTTTCTTTCTATAGAGAATAGCTTTATCTCTTTAAATTGACTAATTACAATTTCAAAGCATCATGAATTTTCAGTGCATTTTCAATCAAACTTTCTAGTACATTGTGATCATTCAATGTAGCCTCAATAATAATTGGGACAGATTTGATCTATATTCAAATGAAATAGAACGAAAGAAATGAAGCAAGATGTATACTTTATCAATTTGCCAAACAAAACAGGACCCTTTCAACTACGTCTGAAAACTCCTTGTTTATACCTGTTCAAAAGAACTGATTCAAGAAAAAATTTTTTACAGTAGAAAATCGATGCTTCAAATAACAAACAAAAAAAAGCAAAAAACAATAGGAATGTCTAACCTTCCCAGAGTACAGGAACCATTGAAAAAAAACACCAAAAAACATTCCGGCTCTGTCTGAAATCTCAAATTTTTTTTACACGTGTTCAATATAATTGGTTCAGGAAAAATATAACAAATATACATTGTAGAAAATCCATGCTTAAAACAAAATAGTAAGGAATGTCTAACCTTCAGAGAGAACAGGAGGCATTGAGTCGACCATCAGCTGCTTCCCCATCTGGTCACAGGCAGCGTCTACTGGGAGAGACTCCATCAGTGTGCCAATCATGGTCTGTAGCTTCCCAACAAATTCAGTTCTCTCTGGCAGATCCTAGTGATCGGTGTAGTATTGTTAGTATTTAAAAGCAGAACTTGCTTGGGTATAACTAAGTTTGTTATACAGATCATGAAAATTTGTTTTAAAACTGAGTGAAGTATTAATTTCAATACAAATATACACAAAATATTGTAATATATCTATAAACTGTATTATTATTATTATTATTATTATTATTATTATCATACTTATTATTATTATTATTATTATCATAATTATTATTATTATTACTATCATTAATAACAAAGTTGGTAAAAACGAATTGTATCTTTTAGTAAAAAAAAAAAAGAGGAAAAAAAAAAGAATTCAACAAATTTAGCACAGTTTATTTATTATCATTCATAATTGAATTAAAGTGAATTAAGAGACTGCATAAAACTTTTATGTTAAAAAAAAAAGAAAGAGAAAACACTCTTACTTTTTCTGAATGAACTATTCCCATATAGTTCAAGAAATTTCTTGGGAGACCTACTCGAAATGCTGGGTTCTCCTCTATTGCCATTTCAATTGCAGAAGGCAGTAACTGTTGTAAAAAAAAAAATTGAATTTTATTGCTTTGCCACAAACTGTAATTGATGCATTTTCATTCTTAAAAGAGGATATTCAATTTAGTGATTATTTAATTGGAAACAGTTCATTGTTTTACTTTCTTTATTTTAAAAAAAAACAAAAAAAACAGCAGAATTGTTTCAATTAAGATGATAACATTTTTAGTGCAATATATTGGCCTATACAAACATGGTCTAAAGTGAAAATTTAACAGCGTGTTCATGGTATTCAAGACAATAGTTAGAGAGGTGCAGAAACTGTTAGCATATGGCACAAAGAATATGAGAGATTAAAAATTCTTTATTTAAGAAAAAAAAAATAAAAAAATCTTGAACTTGTTAAACTTGGTACATGGCATTTTTTGGCAATTGATACAATTTTGTAACAAAAGTTACCTTCATCAACAGATCCCCCCAAGTGTTCAGCTGATAACATGACACTGTAATGTGCAAGGAGTGTTCATCCGTGGCATCTCCCTATACATTTTAAAAGGAGAGAAAATTTATTGATGAAAAAATAGATAAGAAAAAAGAAAAGTAAAGATTGAATACAGAAGATATTGCGATACACAACATCAGGCTTATCTTTGAAGATTTTTATACTGCACCATTTAATTGTTCTGCAACTGTCAGATTCAATTCCTAATTTTCGTATTTTTTAATTTGCTTTTCAAGCTTTTTCAATTTCAATGTTGCTTTCCATTGTTCTTCTGATTTTGAAGACAGTTATTTTAAAGAAAGAAAAAGCTCTGAAACATATTGAATCCCATGAAAAAAAGCAAAAATCTAAAAAGCTTAGATTATTTAAATAATCAATTTTGTCTATAATTCTTTCTTTTTCAAGAATTCTGATGGATGTTGTGCACCATTTTGCTAATTTATCAGCCAAATAAAAGCAAATCCGAGGGTTTATTCTAAGAGTAATACCACTGAGAGATTAAGAGGATAAGTTAGGAGAGAAAAAAAAGAAAAAGAAACAGGCCTAATTATAAAAGATAAGTTGATTTATGTTCCAATACCTGGTGTATTGTTCCTCTCGGGAAGTAGAGCAGGTCACCTGCCTCCAACACTGTATCTAAAATTGGTTCGCCAAATTCAGACTGTGAAAAATTCCCTGCAATGTATAATTTTGTTCTTTTAGATTTCAAAGTAATGCAGAACAATATTGGAAAGATTAACATTTCACTTTTTACTATGTTAAAAAAAAAATCTTGAACATGAGATCTACATCATGAGCAATTTATTTTTTGGTATAGAATTTCTCACTTGCTAACAGTTTCTAACATTTCTTTCGACCTGGAGAATTTATTGGTTTCTTTTGTAACAAGTTGGGAAAAATCATGACAAACTTCATAATACTTCAATGTGCTACTTCTAGAAGGCTAGATTTTTATCATATAGACAACAAGACAACATTTGTTCTCTAGCACTTTTAGTAAGATTTATAGAAACTTCTGAAGAGCCTAAAGCACGATGTGTTGTAGTAAAGAGATAAAAACATAAAAGAGGATACATTACAAAAGAGAAGATTAAATTTATCTATAATTTGGGATGTAGAATTAGCAGTATAACTGAAACCGATATTTTTTACACCATTTTATGACTTCTTACAAGTTCATATGCTTTTATCCTTCAGAATAAAATCTGTAAGTTATTGAAGTCTCAAGATTGTCATTATGTGAAAAATTTTGACATTTTAAATGAGTACCAACGACTAGCCTATTATTCAATAATCATTATTGATGTTATCAGAAAATGTTATTGATAACGTAAGTTCATTTGATGGTGATTATAAATAACAGTGGAAAAAAAGTTGGATGTCTATAAAAGTTTTTTGTAAGAAAGAGATTGTCAATCCTTACCACTGGAAAATCTTGGAAGTACTTCATCATCATTTCTGGGAAAAAAAAAACAAGTACCACATGAAAGATAAGTATTTTTCACCTTTTTGTTTGTAAACTTTTAAGGAAATAACATTATGAGGATTTGCATAAACACTTAACCACTTAACAGCGAGGTGGCCAAATTTGTCTGCTGCTGGTTCACTGTTTATCATTGCAAATAATGATAGTGTTTCTAAGCGTTTCACATCATATCTGAATAAAAATGAGCTATTTTATCCTGCGATCAAGTGGTTAAATGCAGTTTTAGCAGCTCAGAAGAAGCTGCAGGAAATTCTTCCGGAAAAGAGTAATTGTTAAAAATATAACATAAAATGTAGTAGGCAGGGCGGAAACTATCTATGTTATGCAAGTTCCTTCAAAAGATGGGTATTAATGATAGTGCGTATCACGAAGAAAGAACAAATGCTGCTGCATGTAGCACTGTGACCAAACCAGAGCAGAGCATTAGCTGTTGATAGCTCTTTCTGGACCTTTCTATGGTGATGAGTACCCTAAAGAAAATTTGAAATCTTAAACCAACCAAAGACAACTCACTTAAAAACCATGAATAATAAAATCATGGTTTATTTCAGATAAAACTTATCCAAATGGGAAATACAAATAAAAATTAAATTGAAATGAGTATGAAGGTCTGATAGCTGCTAAAACCCCTTTCTACTAAATGAAATTACTAAAAGAGAGTTGGGCCTTAATATCTTTTGAATTGGGCTTTACTAATGGCAATTAAAAAGTATTAAAAAATTGAGAAATCACATACAACATTTTATTATATAAACAAAATAAAATATCTGTAACCCTTTGATCCAAAGATAAAGCAATACCACAATAGAAGATAAAGGTAGCTTCCCACAAGCTTTTACAGTAACGACAGCCTCAAGCCTTTGAATAAATATTTACCTTGGACTATACAGTCGCCAATGTTTCTTGCCTTCTAATTGCAGGATAAAAGCTTCAATATCATCAAAATGGGGGGCAAAACCTTGAGTTCCAGGGGGTGTAAGATAGCTTGAGAGGGAAATCAGTGTAAGAAGAGAAAATCAAAACAATGCGTAAATAAAAATTGAGATTGAAATAACATTTAATATAAGTTATATTTCTTTCCTGATCACAATAAAACAGCACGTCAAATTAGAAGTAAGACCCCATAAACTTTAAAAAATAAGAATTAAAAAAAATTACTCCAAATTTGTTTTCTTGTTGTTTTTTTTACGTCTGAAAATTTATTTTCATTGCACACACAGTGCATTGCATGGGGGTAAATTCTCCTAAATTAAGTTCTCAGTGAAAGTAATTGGTATTTCATAAAGAAATTTTAAATTTCCTCACATATTTGCACCAACACAGCAGCCAAAATATTCTTGAAGCACTGAAAGAACCTTCCAAACGTTTCTTGAATATGTTTGTGGATTCAACAACCGCATTGAGCATCCAGCCTGTGCAAAGTAACAATAAAGAAAAAAACACAAGTTAATTAAAAACGGTAATATGTAATAAAACTTGCTTGATCTAATAATAAACAAATAAAAAGGATATAGTAAATCAAATTTTTGAAATTAAGAAATCAGAGAAATATAAATTGGTGGAGAGATATTATTGTGAAGTGATCAGAATGGCATGTAGTTGTAGTTGAGTTGGTTTAACTTCCAACGTCAGCAATATATAGGCTTTATTGTGGATATGCCCCAAGACTGACGCCTAACAATTTCATGTGCTGCCGCACAAGAGACAGGGCGGGAATACCATGACCCTGTCTTAGCCAGTCACATCAAACTGACACCAATCCAATCGGTAGGCGGCGAAATATATTTATTTGTTTATACTGAAAAAGAGAAAAAAGTAATAAATCCAAGAACTTATAATTAACGAGTGGCCAAACAAAGATAAAAGGAAGCATTGTGTGCGTATAAAAGATAAAATGACACCTATTACAGGAAATATAAAAAAGCAAACAAATTTGAAGGGGTACAAAATTAAGTTCAACAATAAGCAAAAATTTTCATAATAATGTGTTGTTGTTGTAAAATATTTACAAAGATGTAAAACAAGAAGACATTTAAACATACTTGGTACATATCCCAAACGACAGGTGCATGAGCCCTGCCTGTCTGATTATGAGTTTCCCTCTTATCATTTTGAAACGACGTGGCATCAAGATTTACTCCCCACTGGATGTTCTCCTGAACAAAAAAAACAAACAAAGAACATCATTAACTTAAACCCATCAATCAAATGTTGTTTTCATTATTTTTTTGTTGAGGGGTGGGGGTGAAATAAGAAGGTTCAATAAAGCGAAAATATTTCATATGTTAAGTAAACCTTTTCTGTGACTCATTTTAAAGTTGGTGACATATTACTTTTATAAGAAGAGACAGCTATACATTTTTTTCCCTCCTCAAGTGAATCTGATAATGGAAAAAATAATTGCATCTAAGAGTGCATTTTAAAATGATTCCTCTTCAAATGTATTTGTAACTATAAAACTATATTTAACTGCCCTTTAATATGGCAAAAATGAAGTGAATTATCATGACTATTATACCATGTGTGTGTGTGTATTTATCCAACACTTATTCTACAAAAATATATTTTAACAACTTATTGACAAAAATATAAGTGCAGAGTATCATAGAAACTAGATGAAAAACTCCACAGCCCTTAGACACCTCTAAATATATCTTTGCTTTGTGTGGTCCACGAGTGTATGTTTTTTTTTTTATGAAACTTTCTCTTTAGCAAGAAGACCCTATATTTTACCTGGCGAAGCATCTTATCAAACTCTGCTGTTGAGAACCATCCTCTGTTGTAGTCTGGTGTGTGCCGCTTCACTAGTAATGGCTTTTTCTCCCACAGCTCACTTAACAAAGAAAACATAAAATTAATTCTACTAATTCAAAACTAATTTACAAGAAATGGGTTTTACAAATTTTTTCAGAGTTAAGAAAATAATTTACTTTAAAATTCATTTGGGGCAATAATTTGAGATCAAGGAGCAAAGGGATTTAAAATGTTTAGTCGTGCCTTGTGGATCAGGGCATATTATCATCAGTGAGTACTCTACACCAATACAGATTCAAAGCTCACACACCCAGCGCATTGAATTTGATATAAAACTGACAGAACCAATGATGAGGTTAACAAGATGCCTGCGTTAAGTCCTAAAGTGCTTGTTAAAGGACAATATAAAAGACTTTTGAATCTTTGAGTCTAGAAACACTCGGTCATTACAAAACAGATTGTAAACTAGACATGCACAAATGAGTGTCACCCATGTGTACTCCATATTACAGAGACAACTAATAACAATTATATCCGTCACTATACTAAAACAATACTTGGGAGTTTACTTCAGTTGAGGCCACCAGTCATATGATAATATCTTGCATAGTATTGCTCAAAGCATGTATCATAGTTAATATTTTTGAGCTATCTAAATAACACAAAACATTAGTAATTTAACTCATTATCGATAAAGCCCACTTACCTAAAAAACCTATGTGGTGTTACAGGATGAATCATGCATTCAAAAAGTTTTCTGGCTTCTTCTGTGCTGTCATACATGTAGGGCAATTCACTAGCACCAACTGTTTGTACCTGTTATTTAGGTTAAAAAAAAAAAAGATGTGTTGGTTGATCACGAGAATGTAATACCACAGGATGGAAAAAAAATATAGTGAAATTTTAAACATTCTAATATCATAAGTACAATTATTATAATTAGTACTGCTTAAAGTGTAAACAGACATGGAGGTTTTGTTACAAGCACAACATTCAGCTTTCAAAATTTCTGTCACTTTGATTATCATAAAAGCAGACAATGCTGACCTTTTCAATTTTGCTAACCAAATCCCCTATATCTGTTTTTCTTTTCTTAGGGTGATCACTAGCACTGGATGATTCTGATTCCTTTCTACGTTTCTCATTCTTTGATGCTCTCCCTGCACTTGAGCTTCTGGCTGGAACTTTTTCATTTGTATTTGTCAAACTCTGGCTGGTTTTCAATGCTGGTTTTTTGGGTGATTTAGAAGTCAGGGATGTGATAGAATTTTGAACAGCTTTCCTGCTTAAAACGGGCGTTTCCCTCATGGCCTTGTCGCTTTTTTTATCCTTTAGACTTTTTCTTGTCACAGGTGTGAGCTTTGGGCTGGGATTGGCTGTGAAAAAGAATTGAACAAGAATTTTTACAATGAGAGATTATAGAACAAAAAAAACATAATACATGAATTTAGTTTAAAAAAAAATTTGAAGCATGTTGAATGAGTGGTTAAGGTAAAAAAAAACAGACCTCAAATATTTTTCAATGACTGAATCAAGAGCATGTTATCCGTCCATTCTCAAACAATTTTCAGCATTGAAAAAAAACTATTAACTATATAACTATAGTAATTGGAGGAAAAAAAATAAATAAAAAAAGCTTTTGACTTAAAATGCTTTAGAGATTACTTATATTATCACTTACACTCTAAAATTTTTTTCCTGGCCTTCACTGGTTCTCCTTCGCTACGTTTAGGTCCAACTAAAGAAATCTGATTGAAACCAGTAAATGGAGTTTCACTGTTTAAAGAAGTCAGGGACGGTGCCTGCTGTTTCTTGCCTGACATACGAATACTCTCTCTGATACTGCCAGGCTTCAATGCGTTCTGAAACATAAATTTAATTTGTGATGAATGCTTTGTCTTTCTTTCTCAATCTAGTGTTAAAAGCAAAAATGATCAATACCACTCTCTAATAAAACAATCGTAACTGCACGAAGCCAACTAAAAGTTGTAAGGTGAGTTTTGTGCAATAAGCAACATCAGCGCATAGTTCAACAGATCATGAGAAAACAAACTTAAATAACTGTTACCTGTCATAGATCCAGAACTGGTTAAAACTTGCACACTATTCCACTTAGAGCTTTAAAGTTTAACAAGTCACAATAATATTGATAATTGGCTCATTGACAAGATCTTTGACATTACATCCAAAATTAACAAACTTGCTGCATTACATTAAACAACTTACTAGAAATCTTTTTCCTTTAGATGCACTCCCAGGGTCTCTCTGCTTGCCACCTCTCTCCATTGACTGCGAACTGTGAGCTCTACGCAGCGGAGCCAGGTTTTTACTGCCTGCATCAGCTCCAGCCGGAGGGCGTTGAATGACATGGTCATCTGTAGACTGGTTAATTAAATAGGACAAACGATTGATTTCAATGAAATAAATCTCCTTGCTTTAAAAACAGTGCACTTGAGATTACACACACAAATTTCTTCTATGCATTTTACTAGCCACTTTCATCATAGAAATTGACCAAACATATTCAATATGATTCTTTGTCTTGTTTATTTCTTTCTTTTTCTTCTAAATTTTTCGGTACACAGGAAGTTGACATGAACAGATAAACAACCTCAAGTAATTTGGCAAAAAAATACTGACATTCTGAACCAAACACATAATCCCCTACTTAAAATATTTAAAATCTGGATGAATTTAAATTCTAAAAGATGTTGGACAATTATGTCTAATGAACAAAATTGATCAAACAAATACTTGCAGTAAATTAAAGCCTATTGGTGAAACTTAACTCAAAATTAAGAATAGAGATATGGGTCAGGCACTTCTAACAACAAATATTTAAATCTAGTGAACTTGATGAGTATGCATGTGAATCCTGACCTAATTGTCTAAACTATTTGCACCCATATAAGATCTTGACTTAGCAGCAAATACAAAATGAACCACCTGACTGGGCTATCTTCCTAAAAAATTCAAAAGAAACTTTTAGTTGTAATTGAATCCAGAAATTGCAAAGGCTTCTGTTCCTGAAGTTAAAAGTGTTCATTAGTCCCCTATAAAGGAGGCTGACGTGTAGCTTACTTGTTGCTTGTAGAGCCCCCGTGATATCACTGTTTGGGGTACCCCTAACCTAGTTTCTCCTAGTACATGCTACACGCTACAGGTAAATTATGTCAGCAAGTAACGTGTAGGAAGCCTTCTACACGTCGTCACTTTATATATGTTTTTATCTACTACAAAAATTTAATTTGAAAAAGCTTGAGTTATTTTTACATATTTTATTTAAATTCTAGTCCATTGAAAGAAAATTGGGCCCGGAAATTAAATTTGTTTCGATCGAAAAGTGGTTTCCAAATTCTCAGCTGTCAGGTTTTCGTTAGGGTATGGATCTTGAGTATAATTTTATTATCATATTTTTTTTTTTTTACTGTTACTGAGACCAGTGTAATCCCATTAATAAATAATATGGACCTAAATCTAGATTTGATTAGATCTATACCCACACTGTTCAAACTTAAAATAAAAACAATTACAACAGCTCAAAGTTGACCCTTGGGTAACGCTTTTCAGCCAAGCGACGCCTTATTTTCCGTCAGACCTACAAGTGTGGTTGCTTAAATTCTCGAATGTCTCTAATTTCTTGTAAAAGGCGCCTAAAAACAATGTACGCTACTAAAATTGTTGACATTTTACATATATGGCTTAAGCACACAGCCCTGAAATGTAGAGTTAAATTTGTTTCTTTATTTCTTAGATTGCTGGTAAGTAGAATGTAATGTAGGAACATGATGGTTCATAGTCGATGTTCAAGGTTCATTTAAAGCTATATCATCCAGTCTAATGAACTATATAGTAACAAAGTTAATTAATTTTTGTCATCGGTATCAAATTAAAAAATCATTTTCAGCTGCACTTTCTGTTGTGCCACTAGACTGTTCATTCCAAATCTGAAATCATCAGGTTTCATGACTCTCACCACTTACCTTTTTCTTTGAATGAAAAACTGCAAAGGCAGATACACGCTTCATACTTCTGTAAAGAAATAATACATATCAAATAAAATAAATTAAAACTTTTTCTTCAAGAAATAAATTAATATAAATTCATTTGTATGGCTGCTGCGAAAAAGCACAGATTGGTTGGACAAAGATATTTAAGCAGAGACAGGTTGTCTTTCTAAATTTCTATTAAAAAAAAACAAACAACAACACATGTATCATAGATACTTTAAAAATTCTAAAAGTCCATATATATTTATAACAACAAAAACTGAAGTTGAAAAATCAATCGACGGAAAAGGTGGTAAAATGTCCTAGTTTTCAACCCTTTTCCTAGGCCTTCACACACACTCACACTAGTAAAAAAACATATTTTCAAATTGCTTACGATTGGAGTGATCAATACTTTAAATGGAGATCTAGTTTCAGACTGCAAATTTTACAAACATGTCGGCCGCCAAGACAGTAAGGAGATCAACGAAAGAAAGCCTAATAACATAAAAACTTTTGGGTGTGTGTGCATGGTTGAAAAACAGGAGGCAGAGGAATAGTTATACAGTTATACATTTAGTGTGGTAGTTGTGAGTGTCTCAACACCATCTATTGGATCTAGGTACATGTAATACTGCACTAGATATAGTGAAGCACTGAACCACACACGAGTCCAACAAACTATTCCAAATAAATGAGCAAGTTCGTTCAGCCTGAGGTGTACTATTTTGCACCTAGGTACTACATTAAAGTAAAAAAACAAAGACGTGAGACCATTTACCTAATCACCAACCCTAGTTCAAGACCATCAGACTTTTTTCCTTCTGGTTGGATCAGTGTCATATGACCAGATGGGATGGACAAAAAATTAAAAAGCCCTACATCTTGAGCAAGCATATCCCTGCTCTGTCTCTGTGTGGCAGTATCAGCATGTAAAACTGTGAGAATACTCAAAGTCAAATGTTCTAGGACTTGAGCGTAGTCAATTATAAGGGGAGTGGGAAAGACTTCCGTATGTGTACTGACAAACCAAACAACATACTAAAGAGGGCTTCTTTTGAGCGATGGGGTTGGGTTTGGGTTTTTTCGTCTTTCTTTAGTATGAACCCAAGCAAAAAACCAAGCCCAATCTTTTTCTGATCTCCCGATCAGAAAAAGATTTCTTTAGTATGTTGTTTGGTTTGTCACTACACATACGGAATTATAAGGGGAGTGTTTCTACACACTAGGCCCTAAATTAGCAAATATTACTATACGCAATTTCGACTGTGTCCTGTGCTTTTGTCCAAAATTTTCTAGTTGCACACTGTGACTGTAGAACCAATGTGTTTTTGACATCTAAAATTATCATTTGGTTGATCAGTCAAAATTTAGCCTTTGACTTTGTGAGACATACACCCCAAGTTTATATGACCTGCATCTAAATCATGATCATTACCTACTATGGTCTGGTAGATAATATGCAAGGCGCCAAAAAATATAAAAAATTGGTATAGTGCAGCTCAAAGAATACTAAACGATACAGACACTTAGAGCTGCATTAAATACTTTTTTGTTGTTGTGCCTTGCATATTATTTACCAGCTCTACTGCGACATTAACATTTTATTGATTCTGGTCTGGCAGAGTAGCTTGAACAGCACTTCAAAATCAAGACTAGATCTACACCTAGCCTAGATCTAGATTTTAGATTGCCTTCTAGGTTTTTAGATCTAGTTACCTTTTTTGCCCGGACCTTAGATTAGAAACCCTCAGATTCAGTCTAGATTTAGATCTAACCGAGTTTAGATAAAATTCGAGAACGAGTAAGATTGCGAATTGAAGTTCTTTTCAAACATGCATCAATGTTTAGTGTTTTCCTCCCTCAGGTGCAAGTTTGAAGTGGTGAAGTTTTGTACTTTCGTTTTCTGGTAAAAATAGTTTTATGTACTTTAAAATTGAAGATGTCTTTTTCTTTTTTAATGTTTTCGCACGTTTATAGACCCCCTAATAATTATTACAATGCAATCTACCGATAAACTACCTAAACTTTGTACAAAATTTAGAAATGTATGGTATAGCAAGGTCTGGTATTACCGAGGTATCAGGATGCACGTATTATAAAAAAATAAATAAACATCATTTCCAGATGTGTAAACTTAATGTTTAAATTGATTTTCCCTTGGTTCGTGCTGCTGAAACTAGTGAAAGATAATTTTTTTCACCCCTCTGTGAGGACATATCCGATTCACAATGGTAACATTTATTTAATTTATTAGACCTTGTTGCTGGTTGACTTTCTCAATTTCAAAAAATGATCCAAAATTATTATGGTCAAGGTAGTTTATTGCGTGGGGGTTTCACATTTTCTGTGACATTGTTTACGTCAAGTGTTTGTTAAATAATAAACTTAATGCCAGACGACCAGGTTCGGAGATCTCAAATCAGTTTATTCTTTTGAGATTGTGAATAGAGTTGCCATCTGCGTGGATGTTTTAAAGCCTAGAGAATGTGTGGTTTGCAATAGTTCAAGAAGGTCCAAATCAATAAGAAATTTTTGAACATTGTCAAAGTAAACATTTATATGTATCAAGAAAACGGGAACATAGAACGTTTGTAGACAGGTGGAATTTTCCCCATGATCCCACTGGTCAGCACTAACATTGATAAAAGTACGAAGCATGTACCGAACTTAATAACACTTTAAACAGTCAGGATTGATTGGTCGATTTCATGTCAAGCTACTTGCATACTCTAAGAAATGGTGCAATGTAAGTGATTTTGTTTCCATTCGTTTTTTGTTTTTTTTACTACATCTTACATGTCTTGCCGTGGTGTTTTCATTACCCTATCGAGTCAATGAAAGAGAGAGATATAGGGAGAGAGATGTGAGTTTTTATATACATAGAGTTTTTTTTATATATATATATATAGAATATAAAAAAAAGGGAGAGAGGGAGAAAGAGAGAGAGAGAGAGAGAGAGAGAGAGAGAGAGAGAGAGAGAGAGACTTCATCTGACAACCATAACCACTGCCAACTGGTCCATCATATGACAGTACATGTGTACACGTAATACTTATTACTGAAGTAACTCCAGACACAACCGTGTGCATTAATCATCTATTCACTAATTACTGTAAACACTCCTATGCTAGGATGTTTCTGGATAAATCTTATACTGCACCAATGAACTAGTTTGATCGCACGGAATTTTAGAGTAAAAACATGAATGACGGGGCATAAATCGAATCACCCAACACCATTTAATATAAATTGAAGAGTCATGTATTTGTTCCTCAAGTTAAAAATATTTTACCAATTATTTTGTACTCAAGGGCTGAAATGAAAATCTCCCAAAATGGCAGGTCTTTTTCAAAACCCTATAAAAAAAATTGCTTTTTTTTATGAGCACTTTTAATTTTATTTTAACTCTTACTTTTATTTATCCTTAGAATGCATAGCTATTAATCATAAGTTAAGCATGTACACAGTACTCATGCTTCTCCCGAAAACAAATAAACACTGAGCTACACCGCATTCCACACATCTGTGGCACACACACACACTCTTTAGAAAAAATCTCTTGGATGTTAATGCTCTCTATCTCTAAATGTATTCCATAATCGAAGTGTTGGTCTTGACAAAGATCTAGTGCTATGCCTAACGTGTACATATTTATACAGTATTTGCCCAAAGTTATTCAAGAACTAGGCGTCACCCAATAAAATTATAGCAATCTGCATTACACATGTATTCCTCAATGCTTCCCAGATCCTCACTGGAGCTAATCTATAGGCAAAGAACATAATAGATTGTGTACCTAATAGTGAGTCACATTAAATACTGAAACTTGAAAAGCAGTTAATACGAAAATGCCCATCATTAAGTTTCCCACATTATTATACTAGAGGAATCACAACCACTCACCCTTTTTAATCAAATCATACAATAAAAATAATTAAACTTGCAGTTTTTCCTCGTTTCTTTATCTATATATTAATGCAGTTTTATGAAGCTATAATGATTTTACAAAATTCAAGTTCAACCAACAGATTTAACCTACAAGTATAACATCTCTTGTCTTAGAGAACAGATTTGTGCTGGAGAAATAAGTAGGCAAGAGCCAATAGAGCTTTCAACTTGTTTTAATGGGTTAGCAATATATTATATTATTACATTCTTGGTAAATCTTTCTAAGGCATGTCATGCCTTTTTTATTTATACAACGTTCTTGGAGTTAGACACAATCATTACATAAAAATTATTTCAGTAAATTTAAAAGAAATATATTTTGTGTAAGATAAAAAACAAAATAACTGAAGATAAAATGATCAGTTGGATTTATTTACACATTTCTTGTTTCACATGTTTATATTAGATAAAATATTTTGAAATAAATTAAGCATTGTGCATACATGTGCAATGGTACAATATAAGTGTTATAATTAGGCACAGCAATTTGACTTTTTTTTTAAACAGACATTTTGATTCCATGTCATTATAATATGATTTTAAAAATAGAAGGAAAAAATATAATATTATTATATCCATAAGTGAAGCAAAGTATTTTACAAGCTCAGGTAACAATTAGGTATTAACAAAACATAAAACATTGTGTTGAACTTGGAAAGACATTATTTTATTGAATCTAGAGTAGAGGATATCCGTTTTTTTTCTCTTATAATCTACCTGTGTTAAAAACTAAACAATATTGTTCAAATTCTTGGTAAAAAAACAACCTTAAATTTAAAGAATCACTAGTTATAAGGGAGTATGTATAACCACCATGATGGCCCTAAATTCATGGAAAAAACAAAAAATATTTTCTAACCACACTGGTCAAACAGATTTTGTTTACCATGAATGGAATAAAAAGGACAGGAAATTGAAAATAAATCCATAGCAAAATACATTATATTAAGTAAAATATTAAAAATTTGATAAATAGCATATAAAATCCACGTTAGAGGGGTTAATGTAAGTTGTAACTAAACCAGTCTTAATGCACATACATGCAGCAGTGATAGTACTGTTAGATTATTATATACTTGAGTGTGCAAATGAACATCGCATCATGACTCTCATGATGCATTTTAACATCCTCCAAATTTTCAAGTGCCTAGTCTCAACATTTTTTTTTACCTACCAACACAGCAAGAACTAAGTGAACAAAGTAAACACTAGCATAATTTAATTATGCATTGACAAATGATTTTCTGTTCATTTCCCTAATCTTTATGTACAAAGCCTGGCTCTACAAAAAGTTTTTTTCGTCAATTTACTGAGAGCCTAAACATGTTTCACCGAACTATTTCCTTGCTTCGTGTCTGTATAATCTTTATTCTTTTGACTTTGATAGTCTAGTTTTAAAAGAGTTAAACTAATCTAAGTAAAGATGAGATAATTAGCGTTGTGTATAGATCTCTTTATGATAAAATTAGGATTCAATTTTTGCTAACGTCATGGTTCTTTAAAAAAAATGCAACAAAAGAAAAAAACAACAAGCAAAAAATATTAATGCCTACAGCCATGGTGAATATTTCTTTAAAAGAAAAATTTTACTCAATCATGGCCTACATAAACAACTTTTTAAAAATACATGTGCAGTGGTCTCTGCCTAAGAAAACACCTTTTGGTAGACAAAAAAAAAAATCAACAATAAACAAACAAACAATAAAGTTCTCAGGCGGATCAGACTCTATGGCTCAACAGAATGTGCTTGCTGACACTTAACTTTTGAAGTGGTCATTAATTTTTTCAGTATCTTTCATGTCGCCTATAACTAAGTTTCCTGGGTGTTTATATGAGGACACGGAAGTGACAATGTCAGCTAATGTTCAAACTATAGAGTCAACCCTGTTGACAAGACTGAGCAGTATTAATATCTATTATTTTTAATCAAGAATATGGATCAGAGGACACATTTTATTTACAATTCTCTAACACATTTGTAACTTCTTTTTTTGGAGTTTGTTTATTGTTCTTAAAATTTAAGATGCGCATATTATAATATTGCAGTTTAAATACTAAAAATTAGTAAATGCATTAGATGTAATTTAAGCTTTCAAGTTTATAGATTTAAATTAGTTTTAGGTTTCACTCCTTTCCATAGTTGAATACCATCTATCTAGCAAAGGTTTTCAAATAATCATTGCATTTAAGAGGTGTCTTTTCAGGGGAAACGTGGCACAAGTGACCATAGTATATAAATATGATTTATTGACACATTTTTGGGCTACTCCCAATTCATGTTATAACATACAATTTTTTGGATTTTTTATATTTACACAAAGACAAAGACACCAGCCAAATGCATTCACATTTTTTTAACAAACAAAAAATATTTTTTAAATATGAAATTAAAAAGAAACTACTGAGTTACACATGTGTCACTGAATTTAAAAATTCATTAAAAGTCTGACATGTTTTTACCACTGGATAAGAATGGCAACTATAATTTATATTTTTTTCCCCGGAAACAGGTCTTGCTTTTTCAAACCCTTTATCACCATTGGACTTTGATACCAAATACAATCAGATTCACCGCCAACCGGGGTATTTTGACTCAAGCTTAGACGCCTCATACAATGAATAGCAGATGCTTCAAGCTTCTCATGCGGTGCATCAGAAATCAAATTAGTCGTTGAAGTCAAAGCCTTTTGTTCAGCTGTAAAGTTTCTATCTTTCACCTGTACTTTTTTTGCTGCGCTATAAATGTAATTTGGCCTTTGATGTTTGCAGAACCTAGACACCAAAGGTGAGGGGGATGTGCCATCATTACACTGCTTTGATTCTTGGATATTGCTGCAAGAGACAGCATCATGCTGTAAATGTCTACTGGATAGTTGGAAAGCACTGACATCTGTTGCTGTACCAGCTTCAGCGATGTTATTTTTGTCACCATGTTCAGATTTGCTTACAATCATGGGGTCTCCCTGAACAGCACCTGTACACTCAGGTTCACATTGTGAACAATCAAGCAGCTCCAAGCCTGACAGTTCAAACTCCCCATCTGCCATCGTCAAATCATGACATATGGGCACAAGATAATCACAGTGGAAATTAAGATTGATGATGGTGCCCAGTTTGGGTGATTTAAGGGATTGTTTAGGAAGAAACCACTGCAGAGGGCATGATCGAGGTGCACAGAGAAGTACTGATACATTTGTTGGAGCAAGATTGTTTGTCAAAGATCCAAGGAAATCCTCACTAATTACCTGTAAAAAACAAAGAAAAAAAATGGTTAGATAATTCATTGATAATTTGTCCATATAAATATTTCCAAAGACAGTTCAGGCAAAAATCAATAGAATTGTTTTGAGCTAAGCTCATAAAGGGCAGACATTTTTTGTAGGTGGTGCATAATAATAGTTTACAGAAATTTAAAAAATCCTAAAATTCAAAGTTATAACTTATATGCCTAAGTTTTAGTCTTTTTTAAAATGTTTTTCTCTTCTATCAACTAATCAAGAGGCAGAAATTCTTAGGTAGGCCCTACAATCATACAATGCCCAGATTCCAATGCATAATTTAAGCTGCTTTCTCAAATATGTTACAGTATATGATAAATTTCTAGAAAAATATCAGACCAGTTTTTTTTTACACCTGCTTTCGCAAGCAACTGGAGACGGAGATATCGTGAAGATCAAAGATTATCAAGCTAAGCACCGGCAGTTACATTCCAAATAAATTCAGCCGGGTGTTGTGTAAAAGTAAGCCAATTGTAATTACAAGCCCACAGTCATATGAACATAACAGACTTGAGTTCAACATGCAATGTGGTCAGCGCCTGTTTCACATCAGTGTGTGTATGTGTGCATGTCTGTCTTTGAGTCTTGTGGGGCAGGGTTTGCACTTCTTTGTGAATCAGTCAAAGCATGGCTTTTATCACCACCTTCCCCTACACCAATGGTCTTTATAATACACAGGGACTTAACACCGCCAGGTTATCCAAGATCTCTACGGCGGGTATCTTGCTCCTTTTTCAGCCTTTTTCTTTCTTACAGATTCAGATTATCATCAGTGATATAACCGTCATAATGTGACTGGGAGGCTGAGAATCCTCCAAACTATTTATTGATTTTATTGGTTGATACTTTAAGAGCCTGTACACCCACTCACAAGTTTCTGGCATGAAAAAAAAGGAGGAATAAAGAACGAATGAAGGCCCACTACCAGTGGCAGTTGGTTGGCACCCCGCAGTGCCCTCTTGGGATGTGCTAAGTCAGTGAAATAACCGCGAGCGGAACCAGTTGTCCTTTCACAGCAAGGCAGTTAACTGGCGTGTCATGCTTTATGGGTTAATACCTGTTGAAAAAGGTTCCTTTTGGACATCTTTAATGACAGGCTGTCTGCATCTGGACATGGCGGCGGGAACTTTATCACATATGATTCCTTAGGACTAACAATAGTTCCACCAAAGAGCACAGCCACCTGCAAAAATAGATCATTGCACTTGATTCATCTAACCCGATTCCTGTCATTATATAGCAGTTTAGCACAAAATACAAGAGGGATTTATTGCAAGTGTTAAAATTTACATCAAAAGGTAACAAAATATATGGCCAAATAGGATTATGAATAAAATAAATTCCTATTTCCACCAGCAACATAAAAACTTAACAATTTAGTAGACATCATATTTCCATGCTTTTCTCCAGTTTCTTTTTCAATGTCCATTTAAATAAATAGTAATGTAACGTATTAACTAGTAAAGGAATAATTTCATTTTTTATAAAAGTTTGGAAACCCCATCCGAAAATGCAATAAAAATTTATTGCGATGCAAAAAATACACTATGATTTTTCATTTTGGCTGAGGCCACTATATATACTAATATAGTATGTACATGATACTATTTTTTTCCCAATGCAATGCATTTTTGTTCAGTATTTCACTATATTTTAGATTTAGAATTACATGTTTAAAATATTTTAAAAAAAGAAAAGAAACAGTACTTGCTCAATTTCAGGACACATTTCAAACGCTTGTCTCAGCTTATAAGAGAGTTCCCCTAACTCATCCAGCAGGTTTTCCACTTTGCGCATCTTAGCCTTAGAAGCTGGCGCAGAAATCTTTAACTGGAAACAAAGAAAAAAACTTTTCAATGAAGTTATAATTAAAAAAGACTTTTAATACACCTAATAATTTTTAATCCATGATCCTCAAAATGTCTTACGGTCATAGACTCGATCTCTCTTAGTATTTTAGACAGCTTTATTATATAAATCTATATATATACATATATTTTTTTTTTTCTTTTAAGTAAATCAGGGTTTTCTGGGAAATTTGCTTAAGAGATTTAGATAAACTATGATGAAGATAAACCATGGCTTTACATCTAGATAATATCTGAGGCAGAAATACATTCTATAAATATAGTAGTACATACAGTTTCACCTGACAAATCAAAGATCATCTAGACAAAAGCATTTGCCATAGACAGGTGGTTGGCTTACTAAAAACTGTCCTTTTGAGTTCCCAAATGCATTGATTCAAATGATTGGATGGAGAGCAGATTAACCCACATACAAAAATTAAAAGAACTAGTATAACTATAAATGCCATTATGTAAATTTATAAATACAAACAAGTTTTTAAATGAAGGCTAATCAAGTATTCCGTAGACTTCCGGAGGCTTACTACTAGTCACTAGATAAGAGAGGGTTAGATGGGCCTGATTAAAAAAAAAAAAATTTAGATCTACAGATAAAAGATTGTAACATGTTTGTGTCTTTTTGCACTACGGTGACTTCCATCGTACAGTTACTAATGCCACCATTTTACCCCAATGATTGTTTTTTATTAAATCTTTTATAATTTATATCACTGCCCTAGATCTAATGTCAACATCTCATATTTTCTTTTTTATAAAATTCTTCTCTTCCAAGAAGTTTACGTTGTCACTTACTTTTTCCTTCCTTTATGTGTCTTTTACTCTCTTGTGCTTTCTTTTTCTTAGTCAACATTTCCCAAGCATTCGTTTAAAAATTTCTTCTCTCAATCTAATTTTAGACTATATGTTACCTACTCCCTAAAAATAAGCACTACAGTTACCAAAATCTCCAAATCTTTTGAGTGACTTAGATTGGCTACATAATTTTAAACTTAGATGAGATGAACTGAGTACATTATGATTTTCTTTTTCAGCTGAATCATAATAAAAAGTCATGTAGGCCTATATATTAAATGAGCCTAAATCTTTGCTTCATATATATTCTATAATTCTTGTTGTCCATTGTTTATCATCAAATTGTTACATTTAAATAAAAAAGCATCAAAATTTTCTTTTTTCAACACATGTTGGGCAGTTGGCAACTCTGTTTTAAAATTCATGACATTTTTGCTGCAATCAGCGGCTACAGGTGTTAGTGTGTCCTGTCTCAGCCAATCACAATTAAACTTCTTCTTTGGTGTATGCCCGCCTTCATCAAGTTGAAGATTCTGGCCCCCACTCAACCAATAGGTGGCGATATAATCAGACCCGAACCAGGGACCTCCTGCGTCGGAAGACGATGTTCTACCAAAGCCACTTGACACAGATCTATCAAGAGATCATTGGTCTAAGATTTCTCATTAATAATTAGTTGATCAAGATTTAACTAATTTTAAGTTACTCAGGAACCAAGAGGCTTAAACTAACTAAACAATCAAAGCTTAAAATATAAAGTGAATATAATTCCATTAGAACAATACATTGGAGATCTAACTCTAGATCTAGAAGAAATCTATAGATATCTACCTGATTGTCGGCAGGGTAGGGATCATACTTTTCTCTTTCATTATGAATATGATTGTCTTTGTTGTCTCCAGGTCCCGATTTATCTAGATCTACATCCAATCTAGCAGTATGAACAATAGATCTCAGTTGGTCTACAGGCAAAGGAATTTGCTGTCTTTCATACAAGAAATACTGCAATAACTCTGTGACAAGAGAAGCTCTTGTTGTAGAGAGCAAAGCTCCATCAAATACAATGTCATGGGAATGTGTCTTTGAAACACCCGCCATGATGTTTTTGCCTTTGCATTTGTTTACCCTGGTTTACTCCTTCACGACTTTTATGTATCTAAAATCCAGAGTGATTTCCCCTGCCATAGCATAAACGCTTTTTTCTCGACCCAAGTTTGTATGTTCCATCGTCAACAACTAGGCTGTATCCGTGTATCGTGGACGGATCCAAAGACCGACGTCAGAGAATTTTACATATTTCCATAAAGAGGGGGAACATGTATACCACGGACACTACCTTCTCCGTCGGTATCATTTTCTTCTTTTTCTTTGATGGTTCTGCTCAAATTCAACGTATCCAATAGGCCTACTACTAGCCGGTTTGATGACTTAGACCTACATGTGTAGTTCACATGCTTTTAGATATTAGTTATTTGCTCTATTTTTGCTTTTTTTTGTTTTGTATTTTTACCAAGCATTAAGGAACACTCAGTCTTTTTTTAAGGGGTGAGTAAAAGATGTGGTACTACGTAACAGGTCAAGCCCAGCCCCAACTGGCTGAGATGGACCTCAACAAAATAAGTGTCTTTAGAATTAATTTTCGTAAGGAGAAAGTATGTCGGGACTTTTCGATTAGAAGCCGCGAGTCTTGCTGTCTAAGCTAACGCACTCTGCCATTTTCATACTTTGTAGCGCCGGGGACGGTGGCAACATGCCTCACATAATGCCCACATAATACATGGCTGTATGTATACTGTTTCTTGAGGTTTTTCACCAAAAAAATCTGAACGTGACATTCTTTTTACACAATTCTGCGCCAAGCTATGCCTTAAAGATGAGAAAGATGACTCCTAAGATATAATGACTCACAGTTAGTAAAACCAGGCGAGCAGAAGCGACTCGTTATTCGTAGACCATGCCGACATGGGGATAACAACTATACTGATCACAGAATGATACCTTGTCAGCAAACCCCGAGTAATTTTTCTTTGGTTAATTCAGAGTTGTTTGAATGGTGGGTTTGTTCAAATGGCACGTATCAGTTGTGAGTGAGAATGGCAAAAGTATTTTGTATTAATAATTAATAAGACGAAGCCATCACAATATTGAAAAGCCAAGTTTTGTAACCAACAACGGGACTTTTGGTTACCAGATCGAATATGATTTATTCTATCCCTTGTAAAATGAAGATTCATAATTTTGTTCTGGTTAGATGTAATGGTTCATGTATTTTAGTTTTTACGACCCGTGCGTTCCTTGTTTGGAGTCACACCAAAGAAGTCGAAAAATGAGCATGCCTCTCCAAGCTAAATCCATTAAAAAGTGCCTTTTCTGGAGTAAAAAAGACCAATATGACCTTATTTGATTATCTTTTCTGTGAAGAATGAAACAAATTCCTCTGAAAATCTGTTTTATTCGATTTCTAACACCGAGAAAGGGCTGTTGAGGGTAAAAAAAAAAATGTTGGAAATATGAATGTTTCTGGCACAATAACCGACGTAAAGGTAGTCACCGGGTAAAGCTTTAAAATTGCAGAAGGTTATGAGAGGGTGGGATTCTTTAAACATTTAAGGAAAAAAAAACAACTATCATCGATTTAGGTTTCACAGGAGGATCCCTTACCGCGACGGGCCCCATGACTCATATCTTACAATTAATGCTGCAACACCTAGGACTTCGGTTACAGTATAGTAACAGATACACCAACCTGTCTAGTGCGGGACAAAATACGACAAATAAATTTGCGACGTCATCGACGACGACGACGATGATGATGATGATGATGATGATGATGATGATGATGATGATGATGATGATGATGATGATGATGATGACGACGACAACAACAAAACAACAACAACAACAACAATAATTTGGTGCCATCTTCAGATTTAAGCACATAATGGTTTCAACAGGGATGGCTGTCAAAACTTATAAGTGAACCACCAACCCAAGGCTGTCGTTGGAATAGCCTTTTTTTCCTGTCCGGCTACCGGACTTATAGCCTATTGGCTATTTGTCCGTTTACTGACAAAATAGCCACTTCCGAACGCAAAACGAAACAAAAACACTGAGTGAGCTCTGTAGTACTAGATCTACTACTTGTAGTAGAGTACCGTATAATAAATCTAGAATCTAATCTAGTATTCGAGGCCCAGTCATTGGTGATAACCAGGGCCTAATAATCAAATGCCTAGAACTAAACAGACCCAAGAAATAGGTTCCAGAATGACTGATTGACTGATTTAAGTTTCAAATTTTATTTACGGTAAAAATTCAACATATTTTCTATGACACTTATAGATCTAGCTTAGTTATACCCGTGGACGCAGATCTACTTACTGAAATCTAGATTCACCTCTGTCTCTGTCTCTCTCTGTCTTTCTGTCTGTCTGTCTCTCTCTGTCTGTCTGTCTGTCTGTCTGTCTGTTGTTCCTAGGCATCATAGGTCTATAGATGCGCATTGTTAGTTTTTTTTTGGTCAACATTTTGTATATATGCGCTAAGATATAGCATATCTATGTGATAGTGTTTCTGATGAAATAATGGGCATGATGGCGATTATTTTATCGAACTTGAATCGTATAGAATAGAAACCTCATAGAAACCTCATTAAAGGAAGTCTGATAAATAGAATTTTGCATGAGAATCTATAGATATATATAGGTTATTCGTTTTTTTTTCTTTGGCTCTATTAAAACCAGACTCTTTATTCAAAGCTTTTCGTGTTTGATTAGAACTCTTAAATTGAATCTCACTCCACCAATGGGCATTACAAAAACACTTTCTTGTCAAACAGGATTCAATACTAAGGATCTGTACAGATGAAGGATTTTTTCGATGTGTATACGTTCTTGGAATAATTTCAATTCAGACGTCGTTTACTTTTCACAGATTCAATATATATACACTTGTAAGCAAATTTCACTTCGCTTTCTCTAACAAAAGATAACTTTTCTTTTTTTTCTTTACAAATCTTGGCAATCTTACGACTTATTAATGAGAATGTCTGTAACCCAGTAATTGCTTTTAAGTTTTATCAAGTGAGAGTCTGCTTTTTAAATCTCAGAGTGTGCCCCCGTTTAAGTAAACCAAATTTTCATATATCCTTTAAAAATAACAATTTGTTGAATACAGATGACTTCTCTGTCGACTCTTTGAAATGAAAAAAAATGGTTGGAAAAAATTAAAGCCTGAAAAAATAATTTAATGGTGACGATACCAAGAAGTGGGATACTTAATACTACCTCACCATGTATATAATGCTGATATCAACCCAGTTAGTAGAAGAAAAAAATGCGGCGGGGTATATCATATCGCCTCCTTCCATAGAGTTGGTGCATACTCTACGCTTGGACCAACACACCTCTCTGTGGCCTTGCTGGCTCATTTTCTTCCTTTTTAACTTAGATCCCTTTCAAGGGAATCTTTTACGCTGCAAGCAATGTACTAATTACTTATCATTGCCTGAGCTACTCATCAATGTACTAAGAAGTGAGGATGGAGCCATGACTAATTGTACTTAGTAACTAACACTTTTACACTGTGCTTATGGCAATCAAGAACTAGGGGTGGACATGGTTAATAAGTATATTGGCACTGTTATGGTGCAGCTAGGCTGCTTTTTGAAATGAAAGTCTTTAATCAAACCATTTTAATTAAACTTGGGGTTTCCCTTTGATAAACCAGCATGCATCAGATTTATCTTTAAAAGAAATCAGTACCAATAATGTAATTCATAATATTAAGAATCAGAATATCTAAAAAAAAAACTGTATAAATGCCTCAGTCACAATTTACAACAAACTTGTATAATTTATATGAGACTAGCATCTTAGATAAACCCCTAGAGAGACTTTGGTTTGAAATGGCTTTAAAACATTTTTTAATCTCCCTTTACTACAGACTCAACCTGTTGGAAGCGAAACTTTACCCATGGCTCAAAGCTGCCCAGAGAGAGAAATGCAGTGCGTTACACATTGGTTTAAGAGCTGGAGCCCTTTTCAAAAGCAAGATTTTCTTAAAGATCTTCTTGATAAGTAAGTGACTTACTGAATTAAGGCCGTTATGCGTCCCAATTATTTGTCTGCTACACCTTGGCAGCTTTCTCGATCTGTGATATGAGTCGTCTCCACCCTTCCCTGTTCTGGGCAAGTTCAGTGGTCTTTTCTAAGTCTTTAGTTGTGTTCTCTTCTCTATAGAGCGAGGAATCTCTCCCTCTCTTCCTAGGTTTTGCTGGAAGGTCCTATACAGCTTAGTTTTACGCTAAAATATTATACATAATGGATATTCATTGTCTGTGATAAGTAAATACATACCCTTAAGTTATAACTTATATAAGCCCTCTTCTGTATGCTGTACATCAGTGCTTGTTCTATATATTTTCCTTTTGTGTAATTTATTTATACATGTATTCACAAAAAACAAAAACAATAATTGTGTATTGTATATCGCTAAACATTTATTGTAATGCTCATAACCACAGGTAAAAAACACCATTTTTTATGGACAATAAAGTTTTATTTCATCTTAACTTCTTTGTCATTATGATCATATCCAGCCAAAGTAATACATTTCGCCCAGTGCATGTATTAAACATTGGCATTGTATTTTCACTTGCTTAGCTTTACGCTAAATAATTTTATTAAAAAAATTTGTGTGTAGAAACTCACTCGGGAGCTAGATAACAGATGGTCTTCAGAGAAGAAACCCCCCTTTTCGCAAGTGAACATATATAAATGAAATACAAATACTACTCACCTCCATTGTAATCAGAAAGTATACAGTCACAGCAAAAGTTGACGTAAATCGACGATTAAGTTAAACAAAAAATGAACAGGAACGGCAGTAAACGTAATCTCGTGTAAACTATTACTCAATGATTATCACATGTTTCTAGCCGAGGTTATCATCTCATCTCACAAGTCGGTTTCTTACTCTACTGGAAGTCAGTCAGCAGACATTAGAGGGTCTTAAAGCTCGCACAAAGATGTATACAGAAAAGTTTAGTGTGCTGCAGGGGTCTTAGTCTGTTTTCGTTATTAGATCAATGTTTTTGTCTAACTGGATGGTCTGTGATTGCTAGGTCTCTGTTGAACAGACAATTATTGGAAGAATTGTTTTTAGTCGTCCTCTCAGTTTGGTGACGCACTGGAAAAGCAGGCTAACGTTGCTTTATTGTCGGTGATATTTTTGTCTCTACGTTCTAATATATGACCAAAGAGACTCCAACGGGCTAACAGAATTTGCGATGACAGTTTTTCTTCCAGGCATATTCTATAGAGCCACTTGTTTGTGATTTCAGTAGGATACCTTATGCATAGAATGTTTTTGAATCGTTTCCGGACGAATGCAGAAATATAAGCAAGTGCATGCACCAAATTAATCTTGTTAGAGAAGTACACATGTATTTTTAAGAAGCGATCAAATTATTAATATGATTCACATTTGTCCCTTTGGAAACATCATCCTTATTGTAGACACTGGAAAGAATCTATAAATATTATTAACTTTGTGCTGTGAATATTTATCTAAGTATCTTGATGAACTATAATTTACTTTGAAAAAAAAAAGAATAAAAGAAAACAAAATTAGTTTGAAAGGTGACTGTTAAAGCAGTTGCTTCATAATTACTGAAAACAATTTTCCCTTCAATATCTGTGGGGTTTATCGCAAAAAAAACCACAGTATTATTGTCTGTTGATCTATTCAATTTTAATATATTGAAAGTTCTCTTTATATTAGGAGCGTTTTGCTGCTTGGGAGAACTCTTGCTCCACTACTTTTTAATCAAATATCATATTTAAGATCAGGAAGACTTAGACGTATAAAAACAAACAGAGAAAGGTACAAAAATTCATTCAAATTTATTTTTGCCCTACTCCATGCCTTTTTGATAAAAATTATAGCATGTAAATTTTTACAGTAAATTGTAATTGGAGCATATTATATATAATTGATATTCATTGTCTGTGATAAGTAAATACATACCCTTAAGATATAAGCCCTCTTCTCTATGCTGTACATCAGTGCTTGTTCTATATATTTTCCTTTTGTGTAATTTATTTATATTAACGAAAAACGAAAACAATAATTCTGTATTGTATCGCTAAACATTTATTGTAATGCTCATAACCACAGGCAAAAAACACCATTTTTTATGGAAAAAAAGTTCTATTTCATCTTAACTTCTTTGTGTTTATGATCATATCCAGCCAAAGTAATACGTTTTGCCCAATGCATGTATCAAACATGTAATGTTTATCTCTTCTACTGATGTTAAAAATGTCCCCCCCCAAAAAAAAAAAAAACAACAAACAAAACATCAACAAAAAAAAAAACAGCAAAAAAAAACAAAAAACAAAAAACAAAACCACAAGCAGAATTTGTTTAGCCCATCAATGGGAAGGATAATAATTTTACTCTGACTATTCATCTCTTACATGAAAAGAGTAATTAAGTAATGATTTCCTGTATGATGCATATAGTTGGCACATATATTTTAATTTCTTTCTGTATCAATCCAGACTTGTACCAAACAACATTGACTCCTTGTTTGATTCGATGAAGAGTTTAGGTGTCAGTGATCGTCTACCCAGTATATTCCAGTGCCAGTTAAAACTATTCTCTGAGTGGTTTTCTGAATGGAGTGATGCAGAGCGAAATGACTTTCTTCTCAAGCTTCGTGTAGTGGACTCAGATTTTGTAAATAGGTTTGAAGAGGAAGCCCACAAGTTAACCAGCCTTGCACCGACTTGATCAAATGCATTAAGTAGACAAGAAACTTTATTTAAAAAATCCTAGCATTTAGCACGCTGCTTAAACAATAAATTTAAATTCATATGAACCCATGTGTAAATAGTGTATAAATACAATAGAAAATATTGCAAATGTTTATTCAGTTTTGTTGCATTGTGTATTCTAGTACTGTGAGTGCAATTGTTTGGTCTGGTAGTGGTACATATGCGTTTGTCAATGGATGATTTCAAAATGCAAAAACACAATATCACAATGCGTAAATGTTCTTTTATCAAAAAGCTACATCTATTTTTAAGGTGTCTGCATTGATTTATATTTTGAAATTGTAACTGTGGGGCAACATTTTTGCATGGATAAGGGAAAGAAAGTTATTTCTACACTGGTGTAAATTCCAAGCTTAACTGGCAGGCCTGTCAGGTAGATATTTGAGAGGTAAAGTTACATGTAATTTATGTTGAAAAATATTTGTTTGTTATCTTATCATTACATATCGCAACAGATTTTCCTTTGTGAAACTGAGAGCATGTCCAACTAAAAGTTAGGTAGAATTCGTTTGACATGTAGATTTTTGCCTCTTGTTTTACTCTTAATTATTTTTTCCTGCTCATTTCTCACAGTACATATTATTTATAAACTTTGTTTTGAAATTTTCAACATTTTGTTAGTAGGCCTAGTATTTATATTGGTTTGTTTTGTTTGTTTATTTTCTTTGTTTTTTGTTTTTTTATATATATATAAAAGGTATTGACCAAAAAAGGAAAATGCTTGTTGTTTGATTTTTGTTAAAAAGATATCAGTGGTTTGATTTGCTACAGTATGTTTTCTAATATAACTAAAACCCTTTTTGTAAAAAAAAGAAAGTTGTTGACATGGGGAGGTTAATTTATTACATAATACATGACTCAAGAAAGCTCAGTAATCTCAGGTTTTTTTTTTCGTCCATTATACTTATTGTGTATTTTTTTTTAATTTTCAGAAAACCTGAACTTAAGTCCTGGTTACGATGATACACTTAAATAAATATGTGCAAAATCTGCAGTTTAAAAGAGTTTGAATTTGTTAGGTATATCTTATGATTATTATAATAATTTACAAATTACAATTGAAAACAATTACAGTTTTATACTCATTCACACAGATGCGTATAAAAAAATTAAAAATTTTGTCGCCTTTTACCAATTTACGCATGTGATATACATCGTTGTTATAAAATATTATATTTACATTTATGTATGTATTTCTTTGATTTTCTACAATTACATATATCACTGCAATAAAAAAAGAGGCAATTTTTAAATTGCAAAATTGTTTTATAATCCTATCTATAAATAAAATCAAAATGATGCCTTATTGTTATACAAAGTACACTTTATGTAAACTATAGATATAATAAGATTCTTTTAAAACTCTTTTGTTACCAATATGATCATAGTTGTAGTGTCAAGATGTATCTTGTGGCAACATATGTTGCCCCTCCCTCTCTCCTTCCTCTCTTACTTTCTCTTTCTCTCTCTCTATCTTCCCTCTTCTCTATCTTTAGTAGAGTCATTCTGAAGAATAATACTTCACTAGATTTATTATATTGTTAGTGCTTATATGTACTTACATTATTGAACTAAATTGAAGCAAACAGTTTTAAATTGAAAAAAAAAATTAGTTTACGTATGTTCACATTTTCATTGTGTCAAAGAAACTCTCTGTGTTGATCACAGTTATTCTTCTCGGAAGAGAACTAAATATCAAGGTATTGTGTCTATTCTCCTCCTATTATACTCATAAATTTTCCCAATTCTGCAGTAACAATGGAAGTTTTTCTTTTAAAATTGAACTACAAGTATATATAATATATATATGCATTGATTTAAGTTGTAACAAACCGCCTGCTTTACACACCTTAAAGTCAATTAGTCCAAAGATAACTTTCTAGGGGATGAATATAATTTTATATTTTTTTTTTAAACTTTGTATGATCATACAGTTATGCAATTCCAGAAAGAGGTGTTAAAAAATCCAACAAAATAGGTATAAACTTCTGCCTATTCTATGACTATGAGATCGAGAAAAGAGATAGAACAGAACAGAGTCCCGAACAAGGCAGGATCATTTCCAAAGGGGAGGGGGGTCTGTCTTGATGTGCCCTTTATGTCTGCTTCTCTTCTCATTCATCTCTTTTCTTTCGAAATAGGGCTAAAAGTTTTACATTTTTACTGATGTATTAAAATTGCTGTCAAGAGTAACAATAATCATTTTGGAAATTATTGCAAATTCAAATGCTCTGTTTATAAGCTAACACACCGGCAAGATACAATAACATGTAAAGAATATGTTATTAAAACTAGTGCAATGAACGGAAAGAGGGCGAAAGGAAGACAAAGAAAAAAGATATGGGACGCGCTAGGAAGATGGATCCGTGGAGTCAAAGAGATCGACCCGATTGTGAAACGCGAGGACATAGAGACGGGGAGGAACATGGTCGCCAGCGCTAACCGGCATGGGCACTCCATGATGATGATTGATATGATGGTGTTGTTATGTCAACTGAGGTGTATCTACATGTACATGCACCAGAAAGAGCGTGAGCTGTGCGGATTTCATAATAATTATTGTGTACTGTCATCATTCTCAAAATGGCTTTCTTCTTCTTCTTTTTTTTTTTTTTTTTTTTTCATAGAACCGTTTTACAACAGCAGCAAAAAACGCACATGATTAGCGCCAAAGTCAGCAATAATATATACGGTAAGCTATATTGTGCACGGGTCTCAAGACTAATGACTGATAATTTTTTACATTCTATCACACAGAGACACTCCAGGTATACCATGACTCCTGTCCAGCTGGTCACATTATACCGATACCTAAGCGGCCAGTAGGGGTCGACATTAGATAAAGAAATATTTGACCGACCGTGGGGTTCGAACCAAAGTTGTTCCGATTGGGAGATCAATACGCTACTTCTTGTGCAAGTTCACAAAGTGTCAATAGTAAAAATATCTTCTGTCACGAAGTAGAGCCGCTTAGCTATGATCGACGGACGCAAGTGACACAGGATTAGGTGCAATTTTAAAGCAAGAACATGATGGGGAAACATTCCCAGTTGTATACCTGAGTAGAAAATTACTACCTCGGGAACAAAAATACTCTGCCGTCGAGAAAGAGTGTCTAGCACTCGTATGGGCCATCAAGAGCCTTAATACGTATTTATGGGGTAGAGAATTTGTAATCGAGACTGATCGCGACCCCCTGTTGTATCTCAATACAGCAACATCGGAGAATAAACGTCTGATGAGGTGGTCTTCATTGTTAAGAAAATACCGGTTCCAGTTGAAAAGCGGTAGAGGAAAGGACAACCATGGTCCTGACTTCCTAAGTAGGATGTAGATGCAATTATGGAAACTGCAATTGTAAATACACGTAACCGATTTTATTTTTCATTGTTTTGACAAAAATTGAGATTTTTGTCCCAAGTAGGGACGTGTCACGAAGTAGAGCCGCTTAGCATTGAAAGTTATCGAAAGGAATGTCGGTTGAATAAAATTAACTTCTCTCGCCCCGAGAGGCGATGCGTAGGATGCCCTAATGTTTCCTGTTTTGTTCCTTGCACTGCGTATTATGAATGTTGTGCAGAATTATCTAGGTCATTGTCCCCAGATCGGTGTCATGCTGCCGAGTTAATTTAATTACGGCTACGTTGCCTAAGTCGTTCCCAAACTTACGGGGGGACTCTAGTGCACTGATTGACATTGCTTAGCACCAGGATCTGCGGTTTAAGAACTATGCACAATTTGAGTGGGTTGGGTTAGAATCGCGCACTTTCAGCCTCACCCACATATTGGGCCTCGAGTATATATTGACGAGCAATTCTGGGTGAGTTCAGACGCTGCTGAATCCTCCTGAGAAAACCGCTCGAGTCTCCGACGTTCGAAGTGATCATTAAGAATCAAGAATCGTCGTTAAACTTTTAAAGTTCTCATTGTAAAGTTCTCTGGATTCAAAGTTTCTATCAAAGGCTCTCTGATAGAAATTGT
Source organism: Elysia chlorotica (assembly GCA_003991915.1). NCBI lineage: Eukaryota > Metazoa > Mollusca > Gastropoda > Plakobranchidae > Elysia > Elysia chlorotica. The sequence goes on along the minus strand of RQTK01000554.1, from coordinate 266,160 downwards.
CATCTGGAATCAACAATTGTAGAAGAACTTAAGTTGTCACTGAGCAACAATATAATAATAGAACTTAAGTTGTCACTGAACAACCATAGTTTCTATCAGAGAGCCTTTGAGCCTGAACATCCTTGCCTGAGGTGAGTATCCTAGTAAAATAATGTTTTATAATTAAAAACGAACTCTGTGAATGATAAACCAATAAATGCTTGATAACATAGGAGCTCAGTTTGAATAGAAACAATTTGTAAATTGTTTAAATTAAATAACTACATCTTAAAACTATTCTCTGGATAAATGAGACAGAGCATTAGTTGATTAAAATATGTTAAACATAAGACGAAGGTCACAGTGTCCTGCTAGTTATTACAGGTGAGTATAATAGTCCAGACACAGGGACTAGTAATTACATGTATTTCGTAATTCAATTAAATTTCAGTGAGCAGACTGCTGTCTTTGGGGTTGCTGTCGTTGAAGTTGCTGTCATTAGCATTGCTGTCGTCTAGACTAGTATTGTCATTGCTGTTGTGGGTGTGTGAAGCCCCACTTTGTCAACACGACCTGTGTCGGAAGAGGAGCTGTCTGTGTGTGTGGTTAAAAACCTGCATCGTGGGAGAAAGGTGTAGTCGTCACTGTCGCCTGTCCTCATCGTCAGAATAACGGTCTGAGCCTTGAGCTACATCGACACCTACAGAGTGGCACTACGTACCCGACTGCGAGCTAGGGAGCCGTGAAATCACCAGACGTAACCTTGTATTTTATGTGAACTGTCATTGAACAGTACCAGTATTGTATTGATAAACTAGAAGTTTATTATTGACAATAAGACTTAGACCTAAGCGCACTGATTTAGAAAATAGGATAAATACATTAATGACTAAGTAAGATTGAAATTACTCTGTATCCTAACGCACGCTTATAATTATATTTTGTGTTTATTGTTTATTTTGTTAATTCGACCATCTGTCAATCATTCTACCATAAAGATAACAGAGTGTTAATCGTCTTTTAACAAACTTGCTGTATATTTCTTAATAAATGATTCTTTCATAGTATTATAAACTAAAACCTGACGTTGAGTTTATTGCTTTCTTCTTAGTTGAAAGTCGTCCACTTTATATGTTCAACATTGTGATTTGCTGGGTTGTAAGAATTCTCCTATGGCAATTCAATGCTTGACATAATTTGGTGTCAGAAGTGGGATGTACTGGACGCTTTCAGCATAGCAAGAAAGATTGTTTTAGGGAAATCATTTTAATTGTTTAATTACAGTAATTATCAAATTTGATTAAAAAAAAAACTGTTTTAAAATATTTGATTGAGAAATTATACTAACAATTTGTATTTATTTGTTTTGAAGGACCAAATACTTTAAAACAATTGTAATCCTATTTCGTGTGCTAATTTGTAAACACTTTGTTCACCAGCTAGCATCAATCATCATATAAACTGTGATTGTTGGTTGTGTGAATGAACATCTTCGAGACAGCAGTCTGACTCAACCCTCCGTGAATCAACGGTCCGTGAAACTTCAGCCGTTGCGCTGTACTGGTATCAAATATCCCTGTGTCTGTGACTCATTTACCCGTGTACCCTAAACCATTGCACCAGTGAACATTAATCTAAAGGTAAGTGGTCTAGTAGATAGAGCGAAACTGTAAGGGCTCAGTATGGAAGCTGAAAGACTTGCCAAGGTAGGTTCCCAGAGTTTAAATCTAAGCGGGGAAGAGCTAAGGAAATGGATAGATGAAATGTTAAAGAGGGACAGGGAAGAAAAAGAAGCCGAGTTGGAAAGAAAGCGAGAAAGCAATCGTCTGCTAAATGCGGAAAAAGAATTAAGAGATGCACAAAGGGAAGCAGAAAGGGAAGACTTTGATTTAAAAATGAAACTAATGGAGAAAGAGGCAGAGCTGCTGCGGCTAAAGCCTACAGCTAGCTCTGACCAAACATTAAATTATAAAGGCATGAATCAGGCCAAGGCTCCCAAACTTCCAGAGTTCCGCGAAGAACGGGACGATATGGAGAGCTACTTGTTACGTTTTGAGCGGTTCGCCGTAACAAATAGCTGGCCCAAGGAAAATTGGGCGACGCATTTGAGTGCGTTACTCTCCGCAAAAGCTCTAGATACGTACAGTCGGTTAAGTGAGGCCGAATCGACTGATTACGATGTCGTGAAAAGGGCACTCCTTAAACGGTATAATTTAACCAGCGAAGGATTTTGTCTTAAGTTTCGAGAAAGTAGACCCGAAGCCGGCGAAAGAATGGGTCAATTCGAAACCCGTCTAAATAGCTACCTCACAAGGTGGATGGAGCTATCGGGACGAGACATGTCCTCGCCTAAGGAGTGGAGAGACATGTTCTTATATGAACAATTAATGGCCGCCTGTGGCAAAGACCTGCGCACGTTCCTCCTGGAGAGGAAGCCTCAAAACTGCGCAGAGTTAGTGACCCTTGCGGATCAATATATAGATGCCCACCATGAAGTGGGGCTGTTTTCTAAAAGCCCAGCAAATAATAAAGAGAGGATTCGGGAGAACATTTTCAAAGAAAGTGCTGACAGAGTACAAGAAAATGTAACTTGCAATAATTGTGGAAAAGCTGGGCATATTTCTAAAGACTGTTTTAAACGGGGGGTACCCAAAAGCCCGTCACAGTCAAGATGTGAATATTGTAAAAAGATAGGACACACTAAGGAAAGGTGCTGGAACGTTAAGAAAGCAGCAGCCGTGTTCGTCCTAAAGGATTGTGTTGAGAATCCGGATCCACCAATCCAAGAAGGTTGTCCACAATACCTTCAAAAGTCAGCAGCCTGTGATCAAGGTTGCAATGTCGCCGGCATGCCTGTGGCACCGGGACAAGTTAACGGAGTGAAATGCACCGTGCTGAGAGATAGCGGGTGTTCCTCCGTCATTGTGAAGCGGGGACTGATTGCAAGTTCAGTACCCCGACTTCGAACACAACGAGTGTGTTTCGCTGATGGGTCCACAAAGCGAGTGCCCACAGCTCTTGTTTATATTGATTGCCCTTATTATAGAGGCAAGGTTGAGGCAGTACTTTTAGAGACGCCTCTGTATGACGTCATACTTGGAAATGTGAAAGGCGTGAAATGCCCCGGTTTCCAAGTCCCTGGCGCAAATAAATCTCAAAATGCTGCTACTGCGGAGACCAGAGCTGCAAGTAAGAGAAATGTTAAAAAGGTGAAGACACTCAAAGAATCCCAACAAAGGGACTTTCCAAATCTGCCGACAACATTGATGTCTGAGCCAGATTTTAGCAAACCTTTTCTGTTGTCGACTGACGCAAGTGACACGGGATTAGGTGCAGTTTTAAAACAAAATTATGAGGGAAAGTCCTTCCCAGTTGCATACCTGAGTAGAAAATTACTACCTTGGGAAAAAAGATACTCTGCCGTCGAGAAAGAGTGTCTAGCACTCGTATGGGCCATCAAGAGCCTTAATACGTATTTATGGGGTAGAGAATTTGTAATCGAGACTGATCGCGACCCCCTGTTGTATCTCAATACAGCAACATCGGAGAATACACGTCTGATGAGGTGGTCTTCATTGATAAGAAAATACCGGTTCCAGTTGAAAAGCGATAGAGGAAAGGACAACCATGGTCCTGACTTCCTATGTAGGATGTAGATGCAATTATGGAAATTGCAATTGTAAATACACTTAGCCGATTTTATTTTCCATTGTTTTGACAAAAATTGAGATTTTTGTCCCAAGTAGGGACGTGTCACGAAGTAGAGCCGCTTAGCTATGAGAGTTATCGAAAGGAATGTCGGTTGAATAAAATTAACTTCTCTCGCCCCGAGAGGCGATGCGTAGGATGCCCTAATGTTTCCTGTTTTGTTCCTTGCACTGCGTATTAAGAATGTTGTGCAGAATTATCTAGGTCATTGTCCCCAGATCGGTGTCATGCTGCCGAGTTAATTTAATTACGGCTACGTTGCCTAAGTCGTTCCCAAACTTACGGGGGGACTCTGGTGCACTGATTGACATTGCTTAGCACCAGGATCTGCGGTTTAAGAACTATGCACAATTTGAGTGGGTTGGGTTAGAATCGCGCACTTTCAGCCTCACCCACATATTGGGCCTCGAGTATATATTGACGAGCAATTCTGGGTGAGTTCAGACGCTGCTGAATCCTCCTGAGAAAACCGCTCGAGTCTCCGACGTTTGAAGTGATCATTAAGAATCAAGAATCGTCGTTAAACTTTTAAAGTTCTCATTGTAGAGTTCTCTGGATTCAAAGTCCAAGAATTAGAAGAACTTAAGTTGTCACTGAGCAACAATATAATAATAGAACTTAAGTTGTCACTGAACAACCATAGTTTCTATCAGAGAGCCTTTGAGCCTGAACATCCTTGCCTGAGTGAGCAGACTGCTGTCTTTGGGGTTGCTGTTGTCGGAGTTGCTGTCGTTGAAGTTGCTGTCATTAGCATTGCTGTCGTCTAGACTAGTATTGTCATTGCTGTTGTGGGTGTGTGAAGCCCCACTTTGTCAACACGACCTGTGTCGGAAGAGGAGCTGTCTGTGTGTGTGGTTAAAAACCTGCATCGTGGGAGAAAGGGGTAGTCGTCACTGTCGCCTGTCCTCATCGTCAGAATAACGGTCTGAGCCTTGAGCTACATCGACACCTACAGAGTGGCACTACGTACCCGACTGCGAGCTAGGGAGCCGTGAAATCACCAGACGTAACCTTGTATTTTATGTGAACTGTCATTGAACAGTACCAGTATTGTATTGATAAACTAGAAGTTTATTATTGACAATAAGACTTAGACCTAAGCGCACTGATTTAGAAAATAGGATAAATACATTAATGACTAATCAAGATTGAAATTACTCTGTACCCTAACGCACGCTTATAATTACATTTTGTGTTTATTGTTTATTTTGTTAATTCGACCATCTGTCAATCATTCTACCATAAAGATAACAGAGTGTTAATCGTCTTTGAACAAACTTGCTGTATATTTCTTAATAAATGATTCTTTTATAGTAGTATAAACTAAAACCTGACGTTGAGTTTATTGCTTTCTGCTTAGTTGAAAGTCGTCCACTTTATATGTTCAACATTGTGATTTGCTGGGTTGTAAGAATTCTCCTATGGCAATTCAATGCTTGACATCTTCTTCCAACGGAAGTGAAGCGAATCTAGAATTTGATGAAAGGACAATTTATTACTGATCTTATTGTTTTCATTACTGGTTTCATCCTCACAATTTTATTTTTCTTTCCTTAACTTTTTTTGATCCTTCAAACACAGGTGGAAAAAAAATTAAGTGTGGTTAGACATACGATTTTGAATGGTATGGTAAAAAAAAAAATCTCTTTTATTAGTTTTAATTAAAATACACATGTACTGCTCAACGGAATCACATCGCATACATGGTGAAATGGACATTTTTTTCATTTTGAGGGAAGTTTTGAAATCTGCAAATTTTGGTATATTATTTTCATTGGTTCAAAAGATATGAATTTTGGAAAAAACCCTTAAAATACTTAGATTTCATGAGCATTGCTGACGAAACTCTGTGACTTCGCTGTTTATTCTCGCTTTTTTAAAATTCCATTTTAATTCAGGGTAAAATGTCAGGAGTGAAACCATAACAGTCTTACACATTATTTTCGGCAATCATTATGGCAATTTGACAGCTATACTATAGGCATGACACTGTTTGCTGGTATGATGCAGTTTGCCATAGGAAAATTGCTGCTGTCACTGCTACATGTGTTACATCATTAGACCAATTAATGTGAGTATGGATACTTTTAACACCTGCGCCGATTGTCCAAATAATAAGCGTATCACAATTTTTAGATACAGAAACATAAAGGAACAAAAAAGACAACAACAGTAAAAAACAAACAACACACATTACCGTGAAATCTGGACAAGTTTTAGCGTTTCAGGCGCTGAGCAAGCAGCACGTCCAAAATTGCTCAATTAAGATTTCGCAAAGCGTGTGCATAGCACATTCGTAGGATCAACTAAAATATGCATTTATCTTACTTACATTGTTATATTATTTAATCTGGACATGAGTCGTCTGTTACAAATGGAAACGGCTTCCAGCGAGTGTGCGGGTGCTATTCTCACTTCAGCAACTCACCTTTCCCTGCTACCCCTTGTCTAGGAAGTTGGTGATGAGTCTCCGGGTGTTCTGGATTGTGGGTTGTGCATGTAGGACATTCCAACAACTCTGATGGTTAACGTTATTCTTTGGCCCACTTCAGCGATTGAAATTAAATAGGACACACGGTTGGATGTATTTTTTTCATTATGCATCATTTTATTTTTTGGAATTCTGGTCTGGATCTGAAGATGTGTATGTAGTGACAAACTGTGATGGTTAACGTTATTCTTGGGTTTACTTCAGCGAGTTGTTATTTAAAATGCAATAGGACATACATTTGCATTTACTACAAACATTACTACATCATTATCTTTACTTTTGAGAAGTCAGTTCTGGATCGTAGGTTGTGCATGTGGTGATTAACTCTGATGGAAAACGTTATTCCTGGGTTGATGTCAGCGAGCTATTATTTGAAATTCAACCGACAATTCAATCTAATATACCCATTAAACATCATTATTTCGATTTTTGAGAAATCAGTCCTGTATTGTATGTTGTCCATGAAGGACCTGCTTAAAATGATGATCTCTGAGAGTAAACGTAATTCGTTGATTCACCTTTAAAAAAGTTGAAATTCATGGGGCAGAAATTTGGATTTACTCCACCCATTATTATATCATTTGATTTTAGAATTTTTTTAAACCAGGACTTATACTTGTAAAGTAAAAATATAATGTCGCCAATCTCTGTACCCACTTCTTGAGAGAGCGCTTATAAAGCGCCATTGACAACACCTATTTATCATTTTATGGTAGCGACAATTGCGGACGTTTGAATCTTCTTTGCGCAGATGTGACAACTTGTAACGCATCAATGCTTTTACTTCTAATAGTTCTATGAGCCAGTTAGAGGTTTTGCTTCTTGAAAATCTTAGTTGAATTTATTTGGAGGTGAGTTCTTGTGTTATATTTCACCCCAGTATCTTTTGTCACTATTACTTTTTTTTTGGTTGGTTACAAATATCGCTTTAAATTTGGATAAAAAGTACTTCCTCATCTCAATATTTAATACGCGACATGTTAGAACTTCGGATATTAACATTCACCAGAATAATATTGGGAATGTGTTTCGCTATTTGACAAATGTCAAAATAATGGGATGTAATTGGCTATTCCAGGGAAGACCGTCCGCGTTCACCTTTCAGCTCAAATAAAGCCTTGTCGAGCACGCTCCATCATGTCACGAAAATTGGCTCCTAGTCCTATAATGCTCAGTTTAAAACGACATAAAACAAAGGCAGTTGTTGGTGCTAAAAGATGGTTAGAGAACAGCCCATGCTTGTTAATAATTTGGTGCATTCAGGTTTAATATCACCGAAAAAGGTATATATATATATAAAACATTTATATAATGTAGAAACGTCACGAATTACGTAAGGACTGCAAAGAACGAGATACAGCGTGGCTCAACGGTAGAGCGCGCGGGGAATATTCGAGAGGTCCTGGGTTCGATCGCCTTGTTATCTTATGGTTGGATCAGTTTAAGTGTAATTTGACCAACTCCGACAGAAATCTTGAAAATTATCAAACGTCTGTCTTGGGACTGTCTCTGTCTCTGTCTCTCTGTCCCCCTCCACCTCCCCTACTGAACACACAATAACTGGTCGATGCACAATGCAGACGATACGAAGAGAACATAATTATACATGCTTGTACTGATAGCTGAATTGCCGCATTACAAGAAATAATTGGCGTGAGCTGGAGTCAGATGTACTGCACTTTATTTGTTTGGTGCAGACTGGGCTAACCCATAAATTGTTATAAATCTTTCCCGCGGCACATTTTAGAAGGAATGCATTGATGACACAATAGATTGTTGGAGAGAGCTTAGCCGGTAAACTATTTCTTAAATCTTACTCCTCTTTGCTGAAAATTAAAGATGAATGGAATCGTGATAAATCCCATTAAAAGAAATTAATCGGAACATTATTTATTTTGAGTGTTTATTCTTTTGTCTTTTCTAGATGTTGGAGTATCATCGTATCAAAGGCATTTACATTTACTGGCCATGTTATGCTGCATGACTTTTGTGGCAAGCTCGGACTCCGTTACATTGACGAACAACTACCCCGTCCGGTTGGATTCAGAATGTTTCACAGACGTCCTTACCTCATCCATATGCTACGATGTAATATACTTAATAGAACAAGCTTTTGTAGCCATTATGTAATGTTGTAGCAAAATTAATGAATTGTTTAACAAGACAACATATTTACCTAATCCATTTGCTCCGATGTAATAATTATACTCATGGAAATATGCTTTTTCGCTCTCATATAATGTTACTATTGTTACGGTACCGAAAAAAATAATGTTTTGTTAACAAGAAAACATTACTATTATATCTCTCGAAATGTTTATTCAACATAAGCTAAACAATTATGATTGAATGAAAGCAATAAGAGAGAAGCTTTTTAAAGGAAATAGATAAAAGATAGCCACAATCAAACATAAAAATAGTGTTTTTCAGTAATGGGAATAACTCTATAAGCGTTTTTCTCTACTAATCATAACAATCAAATGGAGACACTCCCCTCCTTAATTTTAATTTACGTAAATCAGCTCAAGCTATCTATTGTAGCCTATGTTTAAAAAAAAAAACGAATTATCATCTGTTTCTTTTCACCTACGCAGTGCGTAAGGAGTCATCGAAACCACCTTCTTATAGTATGGAACTACTGCTGTAACGACGTCTGGGGTATGCGTTCATACTGCCGAGAAATCTATTCAACAGATGCTCAAGTTGGAGGCTTGGTTGACCTCTAGATCTAGACCAGTCAACTGTGCTCTGGAGTCACCAGCAACATGTCTTGGGTTCGAATTTTAGCTGCCCCACCGTAATAGCCTACATGTCCATGTATTTGCTGTGGCAAGCTCAGGCTCAATCTGACTAAAGTTTATATAAAATCTCGAAAGTGACAATGTATTAACTATGTTTTCAAGTAACAACAAACGTTTTTACTAAGTGACAACTTGCAAGTCCTACAAAAACTGGTGACGAATAATAGTGTTTACCATCTCGCTATCACGGGGAAAATTGCAGAACCTTAAAAAAAAACTTGCATCCATGATAAACAAGGGAGGAAGCTTCTATTGATATTATGGAAACATCAACGCCAAAGTTGTCTCCTTTAGCATTCGAGTTTCGTGTTCAGTATTAAAAACTTTCAAAAGATAATTAAAAAAAAAGGTACAAGCATCTAAGTATAATTATATTAAACTCTTGAGGCAGATTTATTAGATTTTATTTTATTCCACCAATTGTTAATTACTTACATCAATAATTTAATCTGTAATAATTCGTTTGTTCAGTTTATGAAAAGTAGAAAAGTGTCCGAGGTTAAATATTCCTGTCTCCGAACAAGATGTTTAAAATTGTGAACGAAAGATTTATTTTGTTTCATTTCCCGGTTTGTCTTTTTCGAGGTCTCTAAAACGCCAACTGGATGGAGCTTCTCTGTATGCCATAGGGCCTAATATTTGATATTACAGACTGATTTTTCAATTTAACCAAAACAATGATGTCACTTTAAAGCACACGTCTTTTGAAAACATTAACTATTAGTAATATTAACCTACCACTTGTTTTTCTCATGTTCTGTGACATTCGAATCTGGAAAAAAGTCTATCTGAAAAATCCCCGAAACATTCAGTCACCGCCAAGTATTCTCCCTTTTGATCATAAGAGCGACTATTTGAGAGTTAGTTAACTAAAAAAATTCTGAGAAAGATTAGTTTTCCAAGTTTGACTGCAAAAAAAAATGTGTATTTATTATCAATACAGTATCTCAATATGGACGTTGTGAGTTGTTTTTTTTTCATCATTTCAATTGTTGAAGTGTACAATTATTAATTTCTTCTGTATATATCATTACATTGGTACACATGATGACATTTTAACTCTGTGTTCTTGATTCGTGCTGTCCATTGTTGTTTTTATTTGACATTTTAACTCTGTGCTCTTGATTCGTGCTGTTCATTGTTGTTTTTAATTTTCTTAATGTTAAATGAAAGGTGATTGTCAAACAGACTTGATTTCACCTACTTGACATCAGGTCTTTTGCCAACGATGCAATCATATCTCGCTGTTTCGGCTGTTTGCTTTATTGGTGCACTGAAATCAATTTACTTGTGTTGGCAACAGTGTATAGCTTATTCAAAGTATGTTTTGGTTGGCCTGATCTTTCAATTTGAAGCATGAAAGAGTTGGTGTATCCTTCGTGGAAACATTTGTAATTCCTGGTTAATAATGGTTTCTTACCGTTTTAAAATTTAGAATCGAACATAAAAAATTGCATTTTTAAATTTTTCATTGATCCTTTTAGAGTTTTCCATCATAAAATAATCAAGAGTTTAATGGGTTCCTGTCTAGTATACAAAACAATTCTAGGATCAATAAAATACCATTTGTTCAACCTTTCCATATTACCTAGAGAACCAACGCTTCTTCTTCTTCTTCTTCTTCTTCTTCTTCTTCTTCTTCTTCTTCTTCTTCTTCTTCTTCTTCTTCTTCTTCTTCTTCGTCTTGTCTTTGAATCTATACCTTATGCCCTTTTAGATATTAAAAAAAATCGGAAGAAAAGTAGAATAAAGACGTTCCATTTTACGTCAGCATAGCTAACAAGCTTACGAGGATAATAACGCCCAAACGCCTTCTTTCGTAGTCCACTGAAACTTCTTCATACACAGGGCAGTCATACGTTGAAGCTGAGGCACGTACCAGACAGGCCGAGACATGCGCAGAGAAAGGCGGGGTCTTTCACTGCATTATTGCTGTCCGAAAACTTCAGTTTGACCGGAAGACGGCGGCTAGTGTCTTTCGACACAGTTGTGCCAATTAACTCCACCATTGACCAAAACGGGTCATTGCTAAATCTAGATTTACATGGTTTGATACGGGTCGTGTACTTAGTTCTTTTTTTTTAAAATGTGATAGAGGATTTGGAGAATCATAAACCTTGCTCCTTGCTTTCGAAATATCAAACGTCTTTGGACAAAAGAAAAAGTTTAAAAAAATGTGATTCTTGCCCTGATTCCTTTTTTCGTTTGGCTGCGAAACAACTAACTTCTTGCTTCCTTTCCAGAATTTTGGGGAAGAGAAAAACAATTCTGTGGAAAGTGCAACTTTTTTCCCCCACCGCTTTATTCTAAAACCTTCAAGATATTGATTTATTACTAAATTTTTAAGATATATTGATTATGCGATAACATAAATTGTTCACCACCAGTATCCATCATTCATTTTCTTTTTGGATACTATTTCGATAATTCCAAAAATGTATTTCAGAATATCAAAGGCCTCAAGAAGTCCTAAACCCCAGACCAGAATCAACATAAGTCAATCATATTTCTATGTATATTGTTTGTCATCTAATGAGAAAAGCTGATAAACAAAATTATTTATCGATAGAAAGGATTTCATATCCTAATAATAGAGGAAAGAGTTTAAAAAAAAAAAAAAAAAAAAAAAAAAAAAAACCAAGCCAGATCTCCTTTGATTTCAAAACCATAAATACAAAAAGATGCCTCAGGGGTAGTTGTCATTGGCGGGTTTAAAACAAATGGTTTTCCTAGAGCATGTTTTGTTTCCAAACTGACTTGTAAAAAATAGAAAAAAAAACAGCAAAAAGAAAATGTATAGGCTAATTAAAAAGAAATTACCATAGGCATACAATAAACCAGCTGTAATAAATAAGAACAAAACAGCATACAAGCAAATGATATTATTTATTGAAGTACAGGAAAACAACGTGTATGTAAGTTTTAAGTTTGTTAAAGGATGCTAGTCTTTTTGACTTGTATCCTACGTGATACAAATATTTAAATTGAAACAGTTGAACTACGTTCATATTCAACCAAGATAATTCTATGGCGTTAGAAAGTCTTAATAACAGGATATGAATTTCGCAGAGGCACAAACACGATATAAAAGTCACCCCAAAAAATGTCAACGTCCAAGACAAAACAATTGCTCCATTTTCATGACAACAAACTTAAACATATCCTCCGGTCGTAATGGTTCGTCGTAAATGTAGAGTCAATGAAAACCAACAGCTTCATTGATTCCATGTCTGACATCATAAAAAAAACGTAAGTTGGAATTGCCAATCATTATTCACTATTCAAAAAGTAAAAAGGTACCAAGAATAATACGAGGAGTCTCGAACATGTTTTATAGTGTTGTTGTTTCTATACCACAGACTGCTCGTTACCTACTAATCATGATACTGTGTCTAAATTGAGATTGATGAGAATCTATAAATCAGATTTTGGCCTTCAAACTACATGCTAATTAGGAGAATAGGTAATGAAAAAAAATATTTAAAACAACAACAACGCAACAAAACTATGAAGACTGCGCTCTAGCCTATCTATCACACAGCAACGCTCTCCTTTACCAAGTCTGCACAACTTTCACTTTAAGATAATATATTAAGCAAAGATTATATTAATCGGCAGTTTCAATTATTTTCCAAATAGTTGTGACTTTAGACAGTTTTGTGGAAATCGACCATTTTTGTGTAATAAGTATATTTTTTGTGCCGGCGCCGATTCAAGAAAAAGGAAAAAAAAAGACAACAGGTTGATTTACAAAGTTACTGTTACAAAGTTAAGGTTCCCTAAGTGTAAACTAAGTTGTGATTTGTTAAAACCATAAAATTGTATTATCCATGCAATTTTTACGAAAGAAGGAGGAGGAGGGAAAAACCCATCTGAAACGACCTTGACCTAAGAATCCATCAATGTCATGATGTGTGAACGCCTCACCCGACTCATAGATCTAGGGTCGCAAGTACATCATCGTGGTAGCTTACAACTCGATGTTAGCCTTCGTATTCGCATATCTCAAGCGTGCCACGTTGTAGGTAGGACCCTCTGGTCAGGGGGTCTCCTGATTTATCGGCCCTTTGACGCTAAGGATAATTGGATTGCCTTTAACGGCATCGCGATTGGCTAAAAAGATATAACCACTCATAACTGCTTGGCCTGATGATTTACATAGCTGCACCAAAACTGTAACTTTGACTTCGATGTAAATACAATTTAAATTAACAAAACAACAACAACAACAATAATAACAACAACAACAACAACAACAACAACAACAACAAAGCAACAACAACAACAACAACAACAAAGCAACAACAACAACAACAACAACACAACAACAAAAATGAACATATATTGGAAAACCATAAGTCATTTCTTAAAGCTATAGAACTTTTTGGAAATTCTCATATACGAGTACAACATTTAAACCTGCATATTAAAAAGTATATTGAACTCATGCTGAAAAGGTATCACACATTTGTTCCTTTTCCACCACCCTTCTCATTATTAAACCAGAGCTGATCACATTTAGTAATTAAAAAAACAACAACTAAAAACAAAACAAACCTCAACAAAACTAAGAAAAATAACATCAACAACAAACAAACAAAAAAGAAAAAAAAACACGGGCCAATAACATGAAGGGATGGAATAGACGATGCTAGGTATACGGATCTAAGATACGAATGTTCTATAAAGGAATAAACAAACAGAAGTAATCACATCCAGATCTAGCTCGAAACCTACAGATATTAGCACTCTTTAGACGACACTATTCACCTTGCCAAAGTAAAACCCAATTCAAGCTGTAGAAGTCCTTTTCTTCAATGCACGTTAGGCATAAACGCTCTGGAACCTTTATTTTGATCCAAAATTGAAATGATAGGCATTTTAAATTGTATAGGACACGACTCTGCTGGGACTTTCTAAAGTGATTTCTGTTATTTCTTATAATACAAAACTAAGAAAAAAAATTATTCGGACATGATATTTTTAGATGAAACGAATATTAAGTTTCCCTACATCAACTCAATGAGCCCTAGAATGATATGGTCAACAGTTATGTCCTCTACATGAAAACACTCGATCGCCCCTGGAAAGAAAGTACCTGTTCTCTATATTATGAGAGAGAGAGAGAATTCTCTCACAAAGAGTGAAAACGATATTTCAATGGCCATTGATGCAGAACATAGGTTGGCCGATCACTATCCTCATTGCAGAAATCTTGCTCCACAAGAGGGAAAACTACTCTTTTGGAACATTGTGAATCAACCCCCCCTCCCTTAATAAGTTACCCATGCGTCTGCATTCAGCTCTTGAATGCTGTTTCAATATCTTCAATACAAGTGCTGAGTGAGAAACAAAATTTGCTTTAAAAAAAAGCATCGATCAAGAGGTTTTTCTGTGCGTTAAAATCCATATTATAGCCACAAAAATCCGTAGACAAAACAGGCTAGGGTTATAATGCTGGTGTCAAACATGATGGAAGACGTCAAATTGCGAGTAGGAGGTTTGGATAAATTTATGAATATTTCATGAGCCAGGCTGATAACTGACGCGAAGTGTTGACTCAGCGGTCTCTATAGCGTAATGTGTGTAAACAAGAATTCCCAGGGCTCAGTGTTCCCAGGTCGCACTGCACTTACCGTTTTCTAAGACGTATTAAGACGCAATATCTCTATGAATCTTGCTCGTTAAACTAAGAGTGGAAAAAGAAAGGTAGAGTGCTAGCCAAGTAAATCGCAGCTCTTGTTACGTTAATGACCAGCGGTGAGTAGCACGGCCAACCACCAGGAGGGGCGCTCGAAAATCTCACTGCTGTGGGTTCGATTACTGAAATGACTAAAAATTTCGCCTTGTAAAATTCTACAAGTTTCCTGACTAATAAATTAGGATACCTAACATAGATCCATTTTCTCTCTATTGTATTTGAATAAATATGACTGTACAGCAATACTTTGTACAATTATTAACATTTGAAGAATGATTATGCACTTCACTGTATTTCGTATGTTTCATCTTTCAAAGCTTAGAGGTACTGCGTTTTGAGTTTTTCATAAATTATCTTTTCATACACACCAGTAGAAAAGTAATTTTTGGGGGGCTCAAACCATGTGAGAATTTAAGCCGCACAGATAGCAGTCATAATTCTTTTGTTGTTACATACATTTTCTGCGTTATATAAAAAAAGCAGCGCGATTATTGTATCATTCAGCGCTAGGCAGCCATGCAATATTACAAGTAGCCCAAAATAAGCAAAAGAAGCACCCTGTAAAACGTATCTTTTTATTTTTTCAAAACAACAGGATGAAGTTCATCCTTCTAAAAATATTGTTTGTTTTTATATTCAGCTCCATCTCAATCACATTTTGTATAACATCTCTTTCTACAATACAATTATCTTGAAAAGTAAGTTGGATCTATAGTTTCCATCCCAAAGTATTATTCGTTTGAGGAGAACAAACTATTATGATTTCTATGTAAAAAAGGTTGAAAGCAAGAAACTATTCTAACAAACAAAACAAACAAAAAACACAACTATGAGGCTTGGTATTATAACGCAAGTTTGTCTTATCTGATTGATTTTATGACCTCGAAAAAAAAAAGAAAAGAAAAGGAAAAGAGAGAAACACAAGCTCACTAAACAGAAAACGATCTGTGTAATGCTGCAGATGTGCCTTATAGAGACTACATTAATCTATAAAGGAAAAAAAATATGACCGGGAGTCTGTACTGGCACATTATCAACCCTCTAACGGGAAAACCCCTTGAAAAGCAATTGTCTTGTTGAAGCAGGACGAACACAATGGGGAAATAACCAGTCCCTGTTTTTAGCCGCAGACCAAGAGATTAGGACCCATTACATTGCGCGTGTGCACTTGTGCTTCTTTAGTGTTATCTCTTCAAGTGCCCAGAAGGGCCAGAAAAACGTCTCTGCCAGAGAGACATCGGGAAAAAGCACTGATCCAGGGCTACCAGCAACACTGTGGTCAGACGATAAGTGCTCTCATCATTGTCTTAGGTTTCCAGTATGTAGAGCCATTACTGTTTTGTGATTCTTGTTACTTGTACTTTTGTTGCAATCCAAAACTATCAGAACGTCTTGATTGCAAGAAAGAGACAGCCGCCACATTTTAACCTTTCGATCAGTGTTACCGTTGTTCGACGTGACATAAAAATTATATATTGTCTAGATCTAGCTGATACACGAAGTGATATTTGTTTTGCAATGGGATGCAGTACAAGAATTATATTGTTGCACTGAATTCCATTCACCAATTTTTGTAATTTTATTCATACATGTCAATACCACTCTTATTATAATGAGAACTAAAAAAACAACAACCCAGCATTGACAGCCCCTAAAGATAATACATTTTAGGTCACTCACATCATAGTTGTGGATTGTAATATTAAATAGACCTCCCTGTTAGCAACATTTTTCTACTACACATTCTGAAAAACAACGCAACTAAAAGAAAAGAACCTACATAAAAACTCTACTAAGATTATCTGAAGTAAGGGAGCGGCTATCCTTCACAAACTAACAAACATCATTTCTCATCATAGAAATAGTAGGAGTGGTCACTGAATACGATTTGCTCTGCATGATCTGAGGCCGGACCATCCTTTGTCCACCACATGTCCACATAATCCAATAGCCAGTGAGCGGCATGATTGAACATGTGGCGCTTCTGTCACACTTATCCGATATAATCGTGCGATTGTCAGAGTCAGTTCCAGCTCTTGTAGTTGACAAGCCGTGCTCTGCGCAAAGTGGAATCAAAGTGAACAATCACGGGCGATGTGAGAAATATCATGAGGATGGGTTGAACTGTGGCCTCCTATATAGGAAAAGTCTTCATTGGGTACAAATAAAATCCCACCTAACAAAGTTTTGTCTCAAAAAAGTAGAGGCAGGAAAGACAGGAATTTCTCATTAATTTTTTAGTACTCGGTATGTCAATTTTTGCCTTCAGCTCTAGTCGACTATCGAGAAGTTTTACTGCAAATATTAAAAGACGCTAAACCCTACAATTTTAGAAGCTTATAAGAGGGTGATTAATTCACACACACACACACACACACACACACACACACACAAACTCACACACCTAGCTTAAAATATTACAGATATTTCCAGTGGGCTAAAAACGTCTTTTTTCATTGTTTACTAAATCGTGCTCAATAATCGTATTCATTCATAATAATCGTTGTTGCTTTAACACAACTATGTACTTTATAAATGTATTACTAAATCCTATTGTGTCCAACCAATTAGGGGAATAGATGGCCAAATGATTATAGCTTCATTGTTTATAAGTATGTCGCTCTAATCGAGCCCAACGACCATTTCCTTCTTAACTTCTTAACTTTGCCTTTGAAAAACAACAAGCAAGCATGTTGGTCTCTTTCATTGTCTTCCTAAAGCCATACCAAATACGCTTATCTTAGTATTTTTGCTTTTGTTATAAGTAATTCCTGTCGTGTTCTGTGAGTAGCTAAAATTTATGAGCCCGAATCAAGTTAATATATCAAAGTTTGCAAGAACGATTGATGAACGGAGTTCCTAATTCGTAAAGATTTATGTATTCTGCATACTGTATACCGCGATAAAGGTACAGAAACCAGTGTTATTTCTTCACGGCAAGTCAGCCTCAGGCCAGGACTGTACATTGACAGGTTCTCTGCTTGACTCGCCTGATTGATAAGCTTTCAGCGTATTGATCATCAAAACAGGCTCAGTGCCGCGGTTATTTGCCCTTCCCACAGTGAGGGGCACCTAGTCTGTCCAAGAGATGGAGATGTTTCCCCGTTGCCTGGGAGAGTTCTTCATTTACTGCTGTTATTGGTAGTAGCGCTAATGGCCTCTTCCTGAATTACGCGTGAAAACAAGCGCCAGCGATTTTATTTGCAAAAACGAATAAAATGATTCTCACCCACGGATTTCTCACCTTATTTGGTCGTAGTTGGGAGTCGTGTGTTTGTTTAGCTATTGTTTTTCACATAGAAAAGTTATCTTAATTATCTTCAGTTCATAACGATTGAATAGAACGATTCGTGATTCATGCCATGTATAAAACTAAGAAAAGATACCTGGTACATTTTTCTGTATTTCGCTGTCAAGCAAAGAAGACAGCATTACAAATTTTGTAAAAAAAAAAAAGCAATAGATCATGACACTGCGGTTGTAAAGAAAATACCGCCAGGTCCATGTTTATTATTTTTTAATATAATTACCCAACATTACCAACAAGTTTTCATAGAAAAGGTACGCCTACATACTTATTTACTGTTAATTTCAAGGATATCAACACAGCTACTATTAAATTTTATTATAAGTTATTTCTTATAATGTAGATACATTTGTACTATTATAGTAAAACAATATCATTCAGAGTGTTTCAGCAATGAACAAGAAAAATATACACATCCTTGAATTATGCGCAAGTAATTAAATGATACACTCCATAATATATAAAATGTATAACTAGTTACAGAAGATCGATGAATAAAGTACAAACAAATACCACATAGATTATTTGATATACGATATAATTATGTAACGTTCACTATAACAACCAAAATGTTTAAATATAGGGTCTTCTGAATACAGTTCTTTATCCCACTTCCCCCCCCCCCTTTCCCCCGACAAAAAGATATAAACACACACACTCACAAAGCAACAACAACAACAACAACAACAACAACAACAACAACAACAACAACAACAACAACAACAACAACAACAACAACAACAACAACAAAAACAACAACCCAAAAACAACAGCAACAAAACAACCAATAAAAACAAAAAAAAAAACCCAACCAGGAACAAAACAATACAAACCGAAAAAAGCAAAAAAAAAAAAAATAATAATAACTACATTTAAAACACAACAAAAGAACAAAAAAAACAAATCATAACATAACCAAACAAAATTACAATTCCACCCAGCCATACTATCCACGTAATAATCTTTGGACATCACTATCGATTACCTCAGCCAACCAGTCAATCATCAATTATCTAGATGTATAATAATTATGTATATCTAGAGCAACTGAGCCCGAGTCTTTTGTAGAAACACCTATACCTATAATCTATATCTGTAGACTAAGTAAAAGTCCTAAAATACACTTTAGGGAATTTGTAAGCATATCAAGCAATATCATCATTGGTGCCAAACAGTGAACTAAAAGGTCATCTCAAACAACAAGGTGATAGTCGTCTAGAACGCACAAAGTAAACTCTGATTACTTTTGCGCCATCTGGGTTTTTTTGGAGAGTCCCATGCGGGGAGATCTAGAACGTACAGATAGGAATTATTTTTGGTTACATCCAAATAGATCTGTGAAACATTTTGAAGCGCATACTGATTGTATAGCAGACCTCACATTGGACGTTAGGAATTTATTTTATTATCTTTGAATGAGTCATTTTCAGCGAACCGTTTTTCTGCAAATACTAACATTTTAGTTTGAATAAGATTTGACACTGTCATGAAACATATTTAAATAAATCATACTTTGAATAAAGGCAATTCTTTTTTTTATGGTAGACGAGTGGAAAAAACAAACGTGCACAATGGCTAACTTCGAAACCTAAAAAAAAAGAATAGTAGATAATGCATTTTCAGCTGAGCGTATATAAGCCGTATAACATTGTTAACCAAAAAAATGTAAACTACTTCATGAGTAGGAATCCGCCCAGTCTATTTTGTATGTGTAAATGTCGATAAATACCGGTTCTAAATGAAATGTTTCTTGATGGAAAGGACAGAAGGGTTGAGATAATAGTAAAACAACACTTGAAGTGTATTATTATTATTACACATCAATTACTTTAGTACAGAACCTGAATCAATATGAATCCTAGTAATATGCCACTTTGCTTACATGAAAATCTGGGCGAAGATAATACAAAAGGTATTGCGCAGCAAAATTGCCAACAGTGTTCAATTAAATAGGAAGAAAGGCTGATTTAAAAAAATACAGTTTGTGCAAGAAATACCGTCAAAAATGTCATTACTTTCATTTGCCAGTTTTCCCCCAAGTTCCCAGAACTGTTAGGAACCATAATGATTTTGCTTTCATTAAACTTTACGATGCTGTTTTTTTTTTAATAAACAGCCATAATTTCTAATTGTAAACAATTTAATTTAAATAAATTCTTATATTTCTTGTCTTGAAATCAAAGTTATTTTGTACCAGTGATATATTATTTTTACTTTTGATACATGTAGCGGGAGCGTGTATTTTTCGGAGTGTAGAACCTCTCTACTATGGAAAGGACAACTTTGATGGGGCTCCTCAAATCTTTATGAATATTTCATGAACTCTTTTGGACTTTATATTCATTTTGGAACCAACATTCCCTCGGTATCAGATCCGTGCACTAGAATGTGCTCTATTTATTATGCGATTGGTGGACCGAAAAACATTAGGCGATGGACGGGAAAATGATAAATTTTTATAGGACGGTTCTGTTAAGAGCTATCTATCTATAGACATCATGTTAACTGAAAGTTCATTTTGGTGCACCAGCTTTGTTAGATGAAGCTGTATGATGTACTGTACTCCCTCCTCCCCCCATTAATAATAATAATAATAATAATAATAATAATAATAATAATAATAA
>RQTK01000554.1:232382-240910 GCA_003991915.1 Elysia chlorotica | reverse complement strand
CCCCCCCTTTGCCTACTGCCAAGGGCAACTTGAATAATAACAACTATTATGTATGCGGACAACTTATGACTTACTATTTTGCTGGGTCAACCTACTAGAATAATACGGAACTATTTAGAGCTAGAGACTTATGTATGACTCAGCAGTAAGTGGTAAGAAATAGGACCTATATGAAGGTGATGGAAAGATGTATGTCCTAAGTGGGATAAGAAGGACATGCCTATACAATCAAGATGCATCTGCAGGAAATCGTCTTGCGTCTCAAAGGCAGCACGGTCCAACAATGGGCCATTGCGCTCGCCTAAACGGGAGGTGTATTGTATCAATTAACTAATCCTCCTTGAGTGACTTGCAATCTTGATTGGAAAAATCCGAATGGTACCAAATCAAGCCTGCCATAAATAGAACGTAATTAAAAGACGTTGGCAAGACAAGTGATACAGTAGGCTTCTACTTTTGGAAGCACAGGACAAAAATGCAACAATTGAAACTGGAAGAATCAATGTTTTAGCATGAACAATTAATGTCATAAACAGCTAATTAAAGAAACAACAAATAGGTGTGCCGCAAATAACTAATCCTCAACTAATGTAAAATTGAACTGGTGTCATATAAGGCTCATACCAACTGCCAGGAAGGACGTGACAGCGAGGAAAAGAAGATAATTATGTTTCTTTCTCAGTTACAGTCTATTTGTTTCAACACAAGTGTTAAAGTATCTCTAGGAACAGTGAGTTCTGGTGTAATAAACACCTGTCATTATCAATGTGTATCGTTCTAAACACTTTCTAATTTTTGGGGGGTTAATTAAGTTTATAAGACATGTATCAATTCAACTTCAAGCCACGTAAGAACAAATACAGTTTTATTATACTTTTTATAATTCTATTTCATGCAAACCATATAAAATGTATAATTGTAAATTCGAATTTACTTCTAAGAAAACAGTGTTTAAGTCCTTCAACTTGAAGAACCAAGCGAATATTTATTGGTTTTCAAATAATTATGCACACTATAAAATAAAAATTATGTCACAAGTATAGAAAAAAGCTGCTATTTCATTTTTGAAAAAAGGATTTTAGCAATGCGTGTTTTTGAAAACGCGTAAAATGATTATGTGATAATATAATTGAAGAAGGAATCGCGGATTTCATTCCACTAATAACATGGAATGCAAAACAGACCTGTATTTGTTGTTGAAATTGTAATAGACGAAAATGCTAATTGATGCGTTTAGATAAGAACATATAAGACTGGTCTGCATGAAAATAGCGAATAAGTATACCAATTGTTGACCATCGTTGAAACTTGGTCTGATAAGACGTGCCGTGGAAGTTGTCAGAAATGTTAACTGAGACAAAATAAAGATGCTACATATCATATCTACAAACTTGGCGTGCAGGAGCGACGTATCTTTGAGGCCTGGTAGAGCTTGAAGGTGAGCACAGCCACACAGCCACACAGCTTACCAATAACGATCCCTGTGTTTAGAATATCGTTCATGCGCGACATGTAATCTGGGCTAATCGCTTGTAATACACCACAGTCATATTATTTTGTTTAAGGATCGTTTCTCCAAGAAATACTGTCAAATGTTATTAGTTATGGTCAAAACGACAAAAAATACAACCTATTTGATAGTTCTCAATCTTGTAAAAACAAGCTTGAACATGATAGGCATAGCCACACATGAACAGCGCATCACTCCCTGAGAGACGGAGACGAAGGCTGAGAGATTGTAAGCAGCGAATGCCTACAAGTAGAGCAAGTACATGTACTACTTCTACATGTTGTAAGTGTAGCAGTGGTACATGTAAAGCACAATATTTCTTAAATGGTCAAGAGTATGAACTGGCAAAAGCCCGAATGACATCGGTGCGCACAGACGGACTGATATAAGAATTAGGAATAACAAGTCCGACACCGCAGGAGAAATGATTAAGGTCGTTGCGTTGTCTTTACTACCTGCCTTCAGAAAGACAACGATATTGATGATGTTGGAAATTAAACCAAACAATACAAGGGCAGGACAAAGCGGAGCCATTAACATTAATGTCATGAAATATTTCGGGTGAAAAGAAATGTGGTTGCTTTCTCATCTGAAAAAGTAGAGATATTTTGGCTTGTATTAAAACCTTCCTTTACAATGAGCGAGGTATTTCGTGAAGGTTTTCATGTCTGGGCGGGAAAGGCGGTTTTACTTTTTTCAGTCCCTTGTTGAGTAATGTATAATTGAGACACAGCTTTAAGTTGTTATGGTGAATTTTATAATAAGAATGAAATGAACAGCTTTCGTGACGCAGTAAAACCTCATGCTTTAGAACTTTTTTCGTGGTATTCGTTTTAGATCCAAACAATCTAAAGTAAAGAATGAACAGAGGAGCAACTAATCTAATTTACTTGTATTTTTGAAAAACGTACACATAACCAAATTTGATTGGGTTAAAACGATTTCCACTAATCATTTAAATGATAATTTAAAACCATTTTCACCGCCCTTCGCTGCATCGATAAAACTTCTACTAACTCAACCTTATTTACATAAAAATGATAGCAGAAATCTATACCAATTGTTCAATTTGACAGGGCAAAAGAAATTAATCTGAAGTCAAGATAGGGAACAATTACCGTTGCCGTGCGTGCGAAATTCGGAAAGTCAATCTTTTCACAGTAGTGAATATTACAACTTCAACAAACTGCTAGCTTGGGGTGGCATTGTGAGTTCAGCGTTTGCCAAAATGAAGCTGCGATGTTTCAATATTTTCAGAACTTGCAACTCCGAGAAAACGTCCCTAAATGGCAATTATCTTCCAAATGCTAACATTAACGAGTGGAACATCTACGATGGTGTGATATCTTTAGTTTACTTTGTAACATTTAAAGTAACAGTTAGATACTTCAGCAAATGTCAGATGATTTAGGTTTTATAATTTCTTGCTGGAACAATGTGCGCTGTTTAACAAGACCAATATGTGCATTGTAAAAGGTAGACTCATGTATATTAGACACTAGAGATTTAGCAAATTACCAAACCATTTAAATCATGTTGGGATTGCAACACTGTTCAGGCACAATAGTTTTAATTAAGCACATATGTAGCACCAAGACAGAAAGGCGCTGCAGGCTGTTACTTATTGGACCTGATGACAGAATGAAGCGTTTCATATCACCTTCAGCTCTGAGGTTTAGTGGTTAGAACTGTCCAATAGAAGGCCCTAGGCTGGGCTCTCTCTCACCTGATGCCCCGGTGTCCGATTTTTCGGGGATATTCTAGTAAAAAATTACATTTTCAGTCGACACATTATATTTTGAATCAGCCAGTAAAGGCAACACGCGCCTAAAATGTCAATGACATCAAACAGGCTGGGTACTTCAGTATATCTGTAGACTAAACACCTGATGTTTCACACGTGGACCAACCCACTCCCATCGTTAAATTTATATCTACGCATTCAAACCAACAACCATAGGTTTGTTAATATTTGTACAAAATTGTCTAATAGGAATTCTACAATTGTGAGATAGATTTCAGGAAAACCACGAGCTTTAATAATAATATAGTAATAAATGGTAAAGACAGTAGTGCGCCTAGACCCATTTAAATACCTTGGTCTAGTTCTTGATGATAAACTTAATGAGAATGAAAACACATATAATTTTATTAAAAAACTCAGACCACGCATGTACTGCCTAAGAAAACTTAAAATCTTTTTATGTCCATGAAACGTTGTTACAAATGTTTTACACATCCACTCTTACCTGTGTTCCGACCTTTGGCATCTCGTGTTGGGGTGGGAATTTGACAAAAAAGGACAAAGACAAACTAGAAAAGCTATTAATAAAGCAGGTGGGGTCGTTGGGAGGCAACAATACGACGTTGACACACTTTGTAAACAACGCACTGAGAACAAAACGAAACAGATACCTGACGACAAGACACATCCTCTTCATGACGAATTCGTTCGTCAGTAGGCCTTTACTGAGTGGAAGATTTAGGATGCCGAGGGCCAGAACCAACAGACACAGAAATTCTTTTTTGCCTCGATATATTATATCTTTAAAAATGAACATTTTAGTAGAAAATGATTATTCACAACATAAAAACCATTTTAATGCAATTCTTACTCACAATTTACTAGAATACTTATATTTAACAGTATCTATATTTATATTTACTCATTCATCTTTGTATAACGTTTACACAATATACCATTTTACTTATATACATACATTCAGTAACTCGAGCTGTGATATAGCCATATTATGATTTATATTGTATGTAGAATATTATTGATCTTCATGTCGAAATTCTACCTTTTTTATTTTCATATCGTTGTAAAATTTATAATTTCGTTTCTTGTATGAAGAGAGAATACTTTTATTTCCCCTTGAGGGATAAATGAAGATTTCTGTAATCTGTATTCTGAATTCTGTATCTGAGATTTTACCATGTATCTCTGATCCGTTTAATATCTAGTCAAAATAATTGATGTCGGATCGGAATCGTTTGAATGATAGATTGACAAACCGTCCACGGGGGAAACTAGTCTGTACACAAATAGCGGTAATTGTTTTGCCAGAGTCTCTGGTTTAGGGTTTATCTATGAACCTTTAAGAAAGGAATATAGAAGGAATCGGTCTCCTAGCGGCTGCCGATACGGTAATAAATATATCTGTATACAATGTTCAATATTTACTAGACTTCCTTCGATCCCCAATAAAGCTGTTTTCTCCTTACATGTTGAGTAACCTTATCTGTCTAAATATTACAGCAAGTAAAATTGTCAAGGACCCGTCCGCGATCTGTTCTAGTTGATGATGGTAGACGTCCTAAAACTCAACAACTAACTAAACCCAGCACCAATGTGATTTTTTTCAGTTTCTAAGATTGACTTTCCGCAAACAATTTTTGTAGGCGAACCTAGCTAAGAGCCTGTGTAACTTTTTGCGTGTTTTGTAGGGAAAAAAAGGAACTGAATAAACTTCAGTTGACGGTCGTTTTACTTTGTTTAGGATGTTAAATTTAAACGGGGCATATATTTAAAGCTGTTATGTTGGTGATCCACTACAACAATTAATCTCTTAAACCGAAAAATATCGTCATGTTTTAAAGCTCAACGTCAGAGCTAGCAAGGGTCATATTCATAATCCTATATTTTAGAAAATTATAACTATCGTACATTTTTTTTACAAGTTCCAGTATTTTAGAAGGGCATAGATACAGAATATGCATAAACATTAAAACTTTCACTGTGGGCTAGAAAATAAATAACCTACTAATTTTTATGCATTTGTACCTGAAGCAGCTTGATATTCAATAAAACCGATATTTTCAATTTTTTTTCTCCATTAGATTAGCCTATATCCACCTGTGATATTTTCTTGATTCGATCAATGTCAGCAAAGTCTTAAAGACCTGAAACGGGAAACAAAATGAATTGGTAGACAACATTGGGACCAATACGTCGAGTTTGATGTATTAAATTATGCATTATTGTTTAAAGTATAATTAAGTCTGGGCCAGGCACCCCGACGATGGAAGAGTAGACCTATCTCACGGGCTGCAATGTTCTTACTTAAACTAATAAAATTGGGACGGGGAGGTAAGAGGAAGGATTCAAAGAAAGCACCACAAGTAAAGAAAAAAAAACCCAACTAAATTAGCATATATATATTATGGGTAGTTGACAGAAAAACATTCGCCGAATGTTAATGCCGCAAATAAACAACGCTTTTCATTGCAGCTATGAAAACCCGAGTTAATTAAACTGTCTGTTCATATTAATAAGTCAAACATGCAGCATATGGCAAATATGGGTGATGGACGAACATATATTTATTTTTACTGCCTGGCTTTTTAATTTGACATTTCTACAGTCACCTCACAATGAATTTGCTTATCTCCACAAACTTAATCATTTGAAAATTACAATGCATTTACAAATTTCAATGCACCTGTCCTGCATAGACCAATTTGTATTACTAGGTCAACCTCTTTCCTTTTCTTTTTTGTAAAAGGTAGCGCGTTTATGGGAAAAACGGAGTGCACTTTTGCACTTGAGAGCGGTAATTCTAAAAAGTTTATCACCGCAGACTTACCTAGTCATTTAAAAACAACAAAGGCAACTGACTCAGGATAAATCTAGAATCTAGATCTGAATTATTTGACCAAGAAGCATGACTCAATGTATATGAGCGAAGTTTAATTGTGGAAGATCTAGATTAGATCAATGAGGATATTGTAGATGAGAAAAAGACACGTCGTTTAAGACGATCCAGATACTTAACGGCAACACTCAATCCAAATCAAATTCCCTCAACCACAAAATCACATACATCACTTGATCAACCATCCATATCTAGGCCTACTGATGGTGGTCAAGATCTACGACAAAGTGAAAACAGACATAGATCTAGATCTCCACAACATACACCCAGCTCCAGATCTGCTAAACCACCACAAAAAGAAGACAGACCACGACATATTTGATCTACATCACCACTACCGTCCCCACCTCACATCAGTCAGGCAGCTGCTACAGTAACACTGCCAACTGATCCAAACAATGACATACAGCACTTGATCAACCATCCATATCTAGGCCTATTGATACTGATGAAATCTAGATTTAAATCAGACAAAAGAAAACAGATATATATCTAAATCTCCACAAGTAGACCTAGCTTTAGATCTGCTACACCACACAAGAAGCAGATAAACACACACGGATTAGATCTACATCACCACTACCGTCTCCACCACACATCAGTCAGGCAGATTCTACGCTTACAACACAAACTGGACCAAACCATGACAATATCAATATTGTTACCCACAATATTGGGGGAATGACAAAAACATGCCAATATTGTGACGCAAAATTATGGCCCACATAAAGCATCCTTACTATGCTGTCCCAATAGTCAAGTTAATTTACAACCCTTGAAAATTTTAACGGAACCTTTACACCAGCTGTTTGTAGGGGATACTGTAGAATTTTCGAAATAAAATTCGAAATTACAATTCAGCTTTCGCATTCGCATCATGAGGACATTTTACCGACAGGGGTATACTGTTTTAGACTAAGTGGCACTTTTCATCATAAAATTTGCATTGATGTAAACTTTTAATCCCGCAAATTCGCGGGCTTTCAACTAGTTCACTTAAAAAAAGAAAGATTAAAAAAATTTACACCTGTAATTTATATTGGCATTAAAAGAAGTGTGCGCCTTTTGTTTTCTTCTAGCTTCAGTGGGTCGATCTCATAAACTTTGCCCGAAAATTTAGACCTATATCGGATATATTTTCTTAGAGCATGCTTATGAATAATATTTTCTGATTATGGGTTGTGGATAGTGGACAATGAATGAACCAGATTTAAGATCAACATTATCATCTCTAAAATCTATCTAGACCCATATTAGCTAATTAGAGCCTACACAATTAAATCTCACTATTGCTACCACATCTAAAGCACACTATAAGAAAGGTCCTAAATCTAAATAAGACCATATAAGATTGCTTAGTATATCTACAATGTACATGTATTATATTTTGTAGAGTGTAATAAGAAGAAGACAACAACAACAACAACAACAACAACAACAACAACAACAACAACAACAACAACAACAACAACAACAACAACAACAACAACAACAACAACATTAACAACAATAACAACTACAACTTTTACAATTACACTATCAACACCGTGAACAATTTATCAAGTAAATAAGTCAAGGTTCATTTGAGGTTTATACTAACAGCTTAATTTGTAAGACACCATTTTTTTTCTTCTAGAATCTGACTTTATTTTATACTCTAAAATGATGTTCACTTTCAGTACTTACAGCAAAATCCTGTATGAGATGGAAGTTTCCTTAACAGATGTTTGTCAATGTATGTTTCAAAGTTATACCTAAATTGTTATGTGTTTTCTTGTTGGTTAAAGATGTTGGTGAATGTAGTGTTACTGAGTATATGTGCGTGTGTGTGTGTGTGTTTTTTTTTATTTAAATATCACTTGAATTGTTCAATTAGTTTAGTTAGTACTTTTTTAACGACGTTAAGCGCCCAGAGCCTGATAATTCGGGGTTGGGCGCTATATAAATACCATTTATTATTATTATTTATTATTATTATCATTATTATCTTTCTATCTTCATCACAATTATCAGTCTTTTGATTTCATTCGTACGTTTATTTAAACGTTACTATTTTTTTATTATTATTATTATTATTATTATTATTATTATTATTATTATTACTATTATTATTATTATTATTATTATTATTATGTGGTTCTATAAGACACTGGTTAACTCTAGGGTTATATAATTTTATATATATTGTATTTTTATATATATTATGTGTGTAATATACTAAATGCCCCACAACATTTATGCCTCATAATACACCCTCAAGGAGAAAACCCCATAACACTGGTTAACTGTAGGGTTATATAATTTTATATATATGAATGTATATATAATTTTATGTCAAAATCTTAGCCTGACCTTATATA
>RQTK01000554.1:227382-229882 GCA_003991915.1 Elysia chlorotica | reverse complement strand
ATGAGATGAGGACGAAATACCAAAAACGTTAGATCTACCCGCGGCGGTTATTAAGAAACAAAACAAAAAAGAATAAGATTGGTAAATTCGACACCTCAAATATCTTCATTCTATAAGTGCAACTATCACAGTAACTGAAGCAAATGAACCTGTAAATTATTAATTTTATGCAAATTCAGCTTTGCATTCTTTAATCATTTAGTATCTAAACGAAACGGTGATAAAATGCCTCTGACGGAAACACACGTATAGATAATTAAAAAAAAAAAACATCCACAAAAAAACACACAAAACGCCTTGGTGCTTAGATTATTGAAATGTGTGATTCTTTGAGAATGTGTTTTTTGAATTTTGTATTTTCTTCATTCAGGAGATGTTAAAAACCTTGTCGTTTGTGAGGCACATTAAGATATCTTCATTTAAAAAAAACCTGAGATTTCATTTTAAATATGAAATCTGGCAGAAAATGATTTTTTTTTTTGCAGCCATAACACATTTACACAAAGGCAAAATATTTGTTCGCTTTGCTTTTCCGTAACTTTAAATAAGTTTTATTAATACTTAATCATAAAGTGTACATCCGAATTTTATACATGTTTGAGGCAATCATGATGTCGGATTCACCAACTATTAATAGTATTGGCTCTCAGCTATAACTGTAACTTCTCTTCCGCATTAAAATGGTCCACCCACATCCAAAACCTCAACCAAGATTTAAAATACCATTAGATCTAATTATGACTGCTTTGCTATACGATATGCGCTAGGTCTAGACTTTTGATAACTAACTCCACATTGCTATCAAGGCTGAGGTCAAAAATAATGTCTGCTGGTGCTAGTGTTACAATTTAGGAGCTAGATTCAAATCTCAATGATTGTTTTAAAAAAATGTACGTTTTTCATATATATGAAGAATACATTGATAAAGTTGGCATCGTAAAACTAAGCCATTGTTGGTCTGGAAATTGTTCAAAACGTACCAATTAAAACAAAAATTCTAAGCAGGGAAACTTTGTTTCTAGATTACAGGAGTTCATTTTAAATGTGTTAGGGTCTCCTCTAAAACCACCATACGGTAAAAGATCGATGCACAACAGCGATCTGCTTCAAATAGTGATATTTTCCCTGAGTTGTGTTTCCAGTTGTTGGAAAGTGAGACAACAAGACGGTCCAATAATTTGTGAAATTACTCTAATCAGAGATTATTATCCCCTACAGTAAACTTTACAACTTCTCAAAGACTTAACCCGATGTTAATAGTGTTTTCATGACCGTGAAGAAAATGAAAAACCGCATGAATTTTAAAGCAGAACCAGTTTTCGCTTTGTTATCAAAATTGATTACCCCCCCCCCCTCACACACACACAAACTCTACTTATATTTGTTACATTATGCACATTGTACTGCCATATACTTTAAAAAAAATTAATAAACGCCGTAACAGTTGAATTGTTAATAAGATAATTAGTGTCTTATCTAATACTTAAGTTGTAGTTGTAGTTGAGTTGGTTTAACGTATATATACTATATTGTTGGCGGGTCCCAAGACTAATATCTGACAATTTTATGTGCTGCCACACACGAGACAGGGCGGGGATACCATGACTCCTGTCCCAGCCAGTCACATTAAACTGACACCGATCCAACCATGTAGGGGGTGAAATCGCCAAATCTCAAACCACGCACCTCCTGCGTCGGAAGCCGATGTTCTACCCCACGGACCACCACGCCCCCCCCCCCCCCCCCCCCCCCTTAACCCCCCTCTTAATATTGGAGACTAGGGAGTGAGACGAAAACTAACCGTTCTAATCTAATATAAAAATGTTTGAGTGGCGTTTAATGCATTTGAAACCACAAAAAATTTTATCTGATGGATCTATCACTGGGCACCAGGGATGGAGAAAACAATAAATGTAGGCTACTGGATTTTTCATCTGTATAATATTAAACAAATACGAATTTAAATCGGTCCGCTGTTAAAAAAAACCCATCAAAAATAAATAAATTGCATTTTGCATTTAAATTTCGACATACCAGTTTACAGTGACCTGACCATAATGACGATCATTTTAGAATAACATTTGAAATTGCCTGGCGATTGACTCCTGGAGTAATAAATGTTCCCACTCATTTTTCCTTATTGCGTCTGGGTTTCATAAAGACGGGAGCGTAATCTCTTATCCCACAAGCATTTTCGTAGCTTATATTAATTTGAAGCGGCCACATCACCAGGGCTTCATCGCTTTTCCATTTGCATAATCGCCCCACAGCCGTTGTCGTCTTTACATTATTTCATAGTCAGCTGCTGCTTCATTCTGCGCCCCCTCCTCTTTTTATGTATATCTCTCTCTATTTGTCTCTCTCTTTCTGTCTGTATACTCCCCCCCCCCCCCCCTCCCCCAGGACGTTCCTGTTCGAACCTCTGGAGAGCGAGCCGGCCGCCCTGGAGGGCGTGGTTAACCTGATGCCTGTAGGGGTCAGGGACGAACAGCTGCGGGAC
>RQTK01000554.1:187950-225450 GCA_003991915.1 Elysia chlorotica | reverse complement strand
ATGTGATCAGTTATACGTCTCTTACGTTTCGCGATGATTCCTACAGGCCGAACTTGGACACGTCTGCTCTTTGGCCAAGTGCTCTAACAACTGTGCTGTCTGATGCTTAGATAACATGATAAACGCATTAAAAGAGCGCGCATTGCTGATATCAATTCTGAAGTCCTGCCCCCCAAAAAAGACACATTGCTCTGGACAAAAATAAGAATAATATTATCTGTTAGAACTTTTGACTACTCCGTATTTCAAGGAAGTAAATGCGCCATCTGTAGAGGTCGCAAGGGTGAAATTATAAAACTGGAAAATTAACCAAGATCAGTTCAAAAGATGCGTTGTAACACTCCATGAGAGAGTTATTTTTTCATTCTTACTAAATTTGTCGTAGGAAATTGGTTCCGAATATTTTTTCGCAGGAAATTTGTTTCATACATTTCATATTTTCGTAGGAAATTGGTTCCATACAACAACTATGGTTGACGTCGGAAAGGGGCTACTTGAGGAAAAAGCTACGCCATGTCTGGCCAACAATAGGCAACCATGTCGGTAGAAGAGACCAAATTATCATAAATTATATTATTATATGTTATAAGATTACAACTTTACGTCAATCAGAAAAAAAAATCATCGAATTTTATGGATTTTTTAAATTGTATTTTTATTGCAGATGTTTAAACTGTTTTAAGAGTTTAAATGCATATAATATATGCCATATTATGGCAGATGCTTTCGGGTAAAGCTTATTTTTTGAGCGCCCTGTAGCGGTCATGACGATGTATAATTGCATATAGAGGTCTTTGTAAGCATAATAGTTTAAGACCATCTAAATGTAAACTAGCCTGATAGTGAAGAACATCTATAGATAAATCAAGAGGGCAGTGCGACGATCTATATTAATACGCCCTCAAATACAACCATTTAGACGATTGGTGGATAGAGGTCGCCTAGTATAATAGCCAAGTAGATCTATAGGTGAATGAAGAGAACAGTTGAGCGAACTACTCTATACGTCTCCTAGTATAAAAATCCAGACGATTCAAGGATAGTGGCTACATAGCATGATAGTCTGATAGTCAAGAAGATGTATAGTAAGGTATTTAACTTTACATTTATATAATCACACTTAAGCGTCACTTGATGTAATAATGTAGGCGACTAAGAGATAGATGTTGAGCAGAATGATAGTCTTAAGTTCCTCTTTCTCAATTTTTACCCCAACTATGATATTACTTCATTATGTAAAAAGTAGGGGCAAAATGATAAGGTTATTCTATTGCTGATCACATCTTTTAAATGATAAAAAACAAAACTTCAAATTTATAGGCATATAATTATAAGTTTTGCGTCGATTAAATAATTAATAATTTACGTGTACATAATAACGATGTCATAAGCTTCAGGGGTGAAGAAAGATAATTGACTTTTTTCCTCATAAAAGAACCGCAAAACTGATGCCTCACGTACCTTTAAGGATCCATTGACATAAATGATAGTAGGTACATGCGAGTGAGGGTAGGGCTGGTTAGAAAATATTACGATCCGAGAGGAAATGAAAATTATTTACGATAAACAAAATAGAGGCTTGTGGGTGTACATTTCTTTGGTCAGCAAACAAACAGTGTCTTGTTAAAAACCTGACTCCTGAAACTTTCCATTATGACATGTTTGTTATCGATGTTTTAATTCGAGAAGGAAATTGGACCTTGATTCAATTTCCGTAGTCCGCCTGTGTGTGCGTCAATTCTAAGAATAGATGGAAGCAATTAACCGATGAATTTTAACAGAAAACTAATCATAACAGGTTGTAAATATGTCCTGGGCTTTAAATAGCCATTCTGTATAACTAATGATTGAGTCTGCCAGGATCTCTCAAATTTCAAGATTTAAAACTTGTTCTCCTGATTGATCTTCCTGCTACCCACTCAAGTCCACACACATGCGCGTTCAGTCACCCCTTTCTTCACAAGCCTCGTATATCTTCCTTGTACGACAACGGTTTGTGGATCATCGAGATGCATGTACATGTACTAAGTGCTGAATAACAACGAATCCATAAGCAAACGTTTCGGGAATTTTTAAAGGAAAATACAGAGAACGTTTGGCTTCCGATTAATATTAAAACCGTTCTATCCTCTTTTAAAGATAAATATGAAATATAAATTTAGCCTGAAATAAATTACAATGCCTATGCTTGGCTAAAGCCTACGTTTGATAATACATAAAACCCTTGACCTAAAAGTATAGACGGGTTAATGCCCCCGTTTCCGCGCAAACAGCTCTTTGCGATAACAATGTGTAGCCAAACCGTAAGCAACAAGACCCTCACTTGTCTGATGGCTGACTTTCGGTAGTGGAGTAAGAAACCTGTCCCCGGAAATTTGGGGGCAAAATCATGCCTTTTTATGCAAAAAAAAAAAGGGGGGGGGGGGGCAAATCAAGGTTCACCGTGAATGCAGAGCTGGGAGTGAGGGTCTTATCTCCAATGGCAGGAGCTTCCGGTCTGTCTCATGGCCCACGCGTTGCTTAGCCTATCTAGTCTATACATAGAAGATCACTGTATGAAAAAGATAACCGTATTGTGGGAACGCACAATTTTACGAATTTTTACCATAAACCGAATCCCATTTCAACCGTACGCTTTAACAACTATTTACATTCTTCATTTTGTGATGCTCGAAAGTCAATGCTGTTGAGTCTATCATTCAAAAATATATGATTTATTTCCTCATGTATGCAATTTGCGTTGGTTACACCGCGACTTTGGCAATGACTCCCAACACTAGTTAGTATAGAATATTAATTTACCTTTCAGTCTCTCTTTTATTAATGCACACCGCCATGAGCAAGCGTACGAATTTTGGCACAAACAAAAAGAAGCACATTATTTTGCGGACTTTTCTATGTAAGCACCATCCTCTAAATCTTCATCTCCACTATCAATATCATCGTCAACTCTAGTAATTTCATGATTGTCAAATACTTCTCCTCTCCTTAAAAATGGGATTGGAGTATGATACCAAGTGGTTTACATCTTGATCTTGGTGTCGCTCAGGTACTTGGCTCGGTTCAAATTTGAATATTTTCCCAATTATTTATGTTTGTTCCTATGGTTTAATCTAGTAACTACCACTTTTGCACTGATGATGGTCAACTATAATTATATATCTTTTAGCATGGTTCATATGACTTTTGCAGTTGAAAGACTCCATGGCTGTTAAAATGATGTGTCCTCCAAGATGTCTGGTGATAAGTTAGAGTGTATTATATAACGTTATTATTACCGAGACGTCACTTAAAACATAGGAAGTTATTACACAAAGTTAAACGTTAACTAACCAAAGCATCGCACCGCAAAATAACACAACCTTGAACCTTGAAATGTTCGATGTTGTAGACCTTTCTATCATAAGACATAGGGGTAACTAT
Organism: Elysia chlorotica; assembly: GCA_003991915.1. Lineage (NCBI taxonomy): Eukaryota > Metazoa > Mollusca > Gastropoda > Plakobranchidae > Elysia > Elysia chlorotica. The sequence goes on along the minus strand of RQTK01000554.1, from coordinate 222,027 downwards.
GTATGCAGTACGGCCCTTAGATTCATGAATTTTCAATATTCAAAATAGCATGTTTTTTTGTATTTTAAATTAAAATGCCGTGTGTGCTCACCTAGAAACTTAAAAGACTAAAGCGGAATGATTCAAAATTATGGAGCCCTTTTGTTTATAAACCTGTATGAAATCTGCTTTAAAAGTCACATATTGCATGTACATGTACTTTACTTTTCTCCCATTTCGATGCCGGGTTTCAATATAAACACTATTCTCAAAACGTACGGTTATTAAGAAAAATCCCAATGTATTTGATATATAATGGTACAAAATAGGAACTTAGTGTATCCCTTCTTTCTTGTAACAAAGATATAACCATGATCATTCGGCCTAGATTGAAACTTTTTACGTAAAGTCAGAAAATTTTACTACCAAGGTGAAATTAACTGGAATAGTCTCGCTTATTATCTTAAACACTCACAAATTTTATGTCTTTTTCGTTCAAAATTTAAGACACATCATTTCTCTGAAGAATCTTTTGACGCCTTAGCTGTTATTTTATCAAAGTTTATGTGCGTGAAGTTGACTGTTCTACATATTCCTTAAAAAAAAAAAATCAATATACAGAGCCGTTTTAAGTTATTACAACTAGTTAAATCTAAATTGACGTATATTTATCTATCTTTGTCATCGGTTTGAAAAAAAAAGAACTCTTTTTGAGATCTATTCAAAGTAAATTTTTATTTTAACTGTATCATATTTTCTTCTTAGTATAATATTTACATACATTAATAAATTTATAATACAATGCTACTGTAAGCCATATACCTCTAAACTAACATTTGTTACTAGCTAGATTAATCATTCCTTTAATAGCCATGTACATGTACACAAAATTTTATTTATAGTGTACAACATGATATTTTAAATGAATTATGCCACGCCCCGACAACTCGGGCAATTCAGTTGTACTTTAATTCTTTTAACAACTAACATTTTTCTTTACTTTATACGTAACAGTCATTTTTACAGCTTCTACCATCTAATGGATACTACTAATTTACTACATCAATTCGAAAGACTTACCAAGATCAGCCTCTCAGAGCTCTTCGTAACCCTCATAATGTAGTTTCTGTTTTCAATTAAATCACATTTTAGGCTTTGTTTACATGCATCACTCTGTGTGTAATCTGTTGGATAGGATGCAGAATCCTCCCCCCCCCCCCCCCCTTGAATAAAACACCTTTGTTTAAGTGGCTCAACTTTAGAGCTGCGGCTTCTAATCTGGAGGGCTCCGCTTCGATCTCCGATCGGACCGCTTTGCTCCGCCCTGCATGGGTACAATCATGTACATAGTATTGTTAAAATGTGACCGGCTGAGAGGGCAGTCTTGGTATCCACGCCCTGGTTTTACCTGCGCCATTACCTAACTGCTGCTGACAATAATTATAGGGCAGCGTGGAAAAACAAGTCATAGAAATTCTTGTAGCCAGTGAAACAAGCCCCGTCCACCCCAAATCTATTTTTCTTTTCAGCGTTAATTGTGAATCTGCATTTTTGTTTTGTCGTTATTGAACCGGAATATTTTAAATTCATATTCAGATGATAACATTTCTGTAATATTATAACAACCGTATTATGTTTTAATAGTTTGGCATTGCAAGGTTTATAAATGCTCAAATGCGCTTTGAAAGGGTATTTATTTTTTATCAATTTTTGAGTGTGAAAAAGTTTTTTTAGTAAAAAAATTAATGGGAGTTATAAACAAAAGAAAATTTAAAGAAATCTACTTAATGTACTAAATGGAAAACAAACAAAATGTCCAAATAAATCAACAAATGGTTTAATAACAAGTCAAATTCAATTGATTCCAAGGTAAAAGAAAAATAAATACAACTTCAATTATTAACCGGCTTTAAATTTCCTATAAGATAAAAAAAAAACCAAAAATAAAAACCAACGCAAACAATAATAAAACAACTACAAAACCTTTAACCAAAACAGCACTAGAGTCAAAATCAAGATATAACATTTCGCAAAAAAAAACACACACCCCAACCGCTTAGGTTCATTTTGTTAAAAAAATAAATGATTCCTTACAAAATTTGAAATAATCCAATACCACTCCCATGTGACGAAAAAACGTGATTTCATAATAAATAAGGTACAACGTTAAACATTTATCTCAGCTAATACCGGCAGAGTTTAAATTCAAATACACGTTCAGTTTTATTGAAGAAGTGAAATCAAAACAACATAACGGTTTATACTGAGCCTGCGAGCAGTAAAAGGTCTTATCTTTTAACAAATCAAAATAAAACAAATGAACAATATACATGTAATTATAACAATGATGGTGATGATGATGATGATAACAATAATATTAAAAATAATTATTATTATTGTAACAATAATAATAATAATAATAACAGTTAAATAATGATGTGAACAATAATATTTATAGTAGCAAAAAAAATAATAATAACAATAATAAATAAATAGTAGTAAATAATAATAATAATAATAATAATAATAATAATAATAATAATAATATTTATCACAGAAGCAACATATCACAAATTCCTCATTACGGTTTCCTTTTTCCCTTTTTTCATTCACCATTATCGGTTCTTTCCATGTTACTCGTCCGCACAGCCATTCACCTTCACTCACTTTACTCACACAATAATGTTCCCAATCATAAAATCATAAGTTAAGTAAAAAGAGGTGTCGTTAAAATTATTTACATGAGAAAAAGCAGTGTCTCAGTCATTGGTCATTTAAGTAGCTGTCTCCGTCAGTTACGGAAATTCAGACTGGTGAAAGCATAAAGTAATATGGCAACATAACTAGTTAATCATTGTCCATGAGCTTTGCAGCTCCTCGGATCCGCCATTCTTGTTGGGCCCGATTACCGCAAGTACTGCTTAAGTTGGTCTCTAGAGGACATAACTCTCAACAACGATTTTAATAAAACCAAGTAAGGTACAAGTCGCTGAGATCAGTTTTGAGCTGAAGCCCTATAAACAGAAGAAAAATAATCTATATTGACCCTTTTCATATTCAAATAAAATAATTATCCCTGGTCTAAAACTGATAGAGTTAAATTTTTTTCCACCTCTTAAACTGCATTTGATGCTGCTTAACACACTATAAATAACTCCAAAAGTCAAATGTCCAACGTGTGCCCGGTTAACCCTGGTTGCTTCAGATATTGTTTATAACAGCCCTAGCGGCGTGGATTCCTTGCACTCCTTCATCATAGCCAAAGTCCTCCAACCTTGGCGTTTTCTGAGTAGATTGCTTGACAGTACTGTCTGATCGTGGGTTCGCCCGAGCAGCACGTATTGTACAGCTCCAAAAATACCATCTTATCATGGCTTTTGGCACACTGAAAAAGTCAGAACAATAACGGATCATTAGAAAACTGGAATGCAATATGTTTATCATGTTAACAAATTACATTGCTTGGTTGCCTTACGTCCCTAGGTTTCGGAAAATCCTATACGATATCGCGGTCACTCACAGATGAGATTGGTTCCTCGGACCCTAGCTCGTCAGCCCAAAGCGCTAACCGACCGAGCTCCCGCCGTTCCCGCCGAGGAACTAAAAACAGTTTAATCTTTCTACCCATACCGTACGTTGCTGCTTTCTTTTCATTTATTTTTTCCATAGTGTCATACTCCTAGGAAATCCTCTTTAAGTTAAAAAAAAAAGAAGCTGAGCACATGATATGCAAAATTCGCTAAAACAAATTGAAAAAATATTCAATTCGTAAAAAGATAAACGAAGACAGGCAATACGATAAAATTTAGTTATCAAAACATCTTGGTCCACTATGTCTTCACCGGAATAAGGATTAATACGGACAAGTTTAAAAGATCATCAGAACCAACAATTGTTAGGTGATTATATACAACACTATGCCTTATTGTTATGTAAACCTATGATACCATGGTGCATTAACTAAATTAAAACAGTAATATAGTAATTATAAAACGAAAAGTTCAACCATTTACCTACGTTATCTGCCCATAAAGGATAAAGGACCTGAACGGAAGTAGTATGTTGGTTGGTTTTTGGTTGTTTTTTTTTTCTCGAACATTACCAGCAACTAAGCTATGCTGTGGGTGAAGTAGTTATAGATAATTTTACATAGGCTACTCAAACACAGACCTAGTCTTAACCAGTCACAATGTACTTCCAAAACACCCAACGATAAAAAAATAAGGAGACCTATTTGGAGTTGGAATCCGGGATTCCTTATTAGAGACCTCGCCCATTTATCCACTTGACTACCCAGGCCTATCGTCTGATCCCGAGTATTTTTATATCTTGAAATGCAAGTAGAATGATCACTTCATTCCTTTTATTTTAGTTGTTATTCTCAATTGAATTCATAATATTAATAAAAACTTCAAAACACTTTAAAAGATGCAACGTAACAGAAAAAATGAAAAAGTGGAACTATTAAATTTCTCTACAAAAAACTTGTTAGTAAAGGGAAATGATCTTACATCGTAACACACATAATCCATGGTCCTGTTCTCAAGACAATGTCCTATCGTGAATGACATGCAGGACACGACTGTGAGATATGTCAGGAAGACCAAGAGTACCGTTAACTGCCAAGAGACTGATTGTTGCATCTGAAAGTAAATAGCGAATTTGTGGTCATTCATGAATCAAAAACAATCTCGTCTCTCTTCGATCTATTGCGGTTTCAAAACAACAATAAACACAACATGCATATCAATACAACATAAATTGATGGAGGTATTTAAAAAGTAACAGCAGTTGTAGCAGCAACAGAAGCAGAAGAAGTAGTAGTAGTAGTAGTAGTAGTAGTAGTAGTAGTAGTAGTAGTAGTAGTAGTAGTAGTAGTAGTAGTAGTAGTAGTAGTAGTAGTAGTAGTAGTAGTAGTAGTAGTAGTAGTAGTAGTAGTAGTAGTAGTAGTAGTAGTAGTAGTAGTAGTAGTAGTAGTAGTAGTAGTAGTAGTAGTAGTAGTAGCAGAAGTAGTGGTAGTGAGGCTCACCATTGGTGAGCAAAGGTTTTAAGATTCTGTTTTGTGGAATAAGTACCCTCGGTTTGTAGATACTTTGAAAACGAATTGACAAAAAGCAGATTATAATCACAATTCCAGGTTGTACTTTTCAAATTCAATTTCGAATGAAACGTGTCATGCACAATATTGAACATAGCAAATTCCATTTTAAGTCAACACTACCTTTGTTTGACTTTTGCGTCAGAAGCTCTATCGCTTAATAATAATAATTCAATGAAATTAATTTTGCCCTCAATCACAAACTATAAGTATTACACGGAAAGAACTAGATGGCAAGGAAATTAAAAATTGACGTCTATATGATGTTTATAGGTTTAATTTAGAAAATAGCAGAAGCGTTGAACGGAAAGCAATTAATTTATAAGGCATCTCCCAAATTCCTCCCGGTTTATTCACAGAGTGATGACCTGTAATACTTTTCCCTGTTCTGATGGTTTACTAATGAGACATCATTTTTTAAATACCAAATCAAAATTCCAAACTAAACACGCATAGCTTAGAATGATTATGGTGGTTACTTTACACGATGAGATAGAAAATGATCTTTTTCGGATCTTCCTTGGGAAATGTGACAAATGTCGTTGTGGGTCAGGGAATAGTACATAGAACTACATGAAAAAGATTTGAAGGTTATGGAGAGATTTCGCTCTGAGTCTAATTAATTTCCAAAGATGACTTTTCTTGGAAAAAGTATAGTTTTCATTTCCTTCGCAAAAGTTTTAAACTCGAAATAGCCTTTAGGCTAATGTTTCGGCAATTACTCAATTATGATTTTCGAGCCGTAGGTTGTACAGCCAACTTAAAGTTCAGATTTGTATTGTATAGATGTAAATTCAGTACTTAGGTACTAAATAGGTTTTTGATTAATATTGTCATAATTTTTTATATTTAATCGTAGGCCTAAGTCAAGAAAATATATTGTTTCATAAAAAAAACAATAACCCAACAACACAACATTTACCAGTTGTCCTACCGCGCAAAACAAAATAACTTCTTTTGAATAAATCATAGAAAACGGGTGTAGATTACAGATAGACATTTTGTGATTAAGACACGTTTAAAACAATATAAGAGGGAGTAATTATCAATAATTATCAAGTTAAAACTAAGATTAAATAATACGGTCGATATCTATAGTATGAACCGACGACTTTACGAAAAGTGCTTAGCCATTACTAGAAGATTGAATAGGGAAAATAGAAACCACAATAATGAATACTTTGACATTTTAAAAAGCAAGCTCGTCACAAAAAGTGCGGTACCTTTAATATGATTATATTTAATTTGTAAAGTAAAAAGATGACAGAAGCCTACGTAGTAATAATTGCTTTAATGTTTCACGACTTGTTAAAAGTAACTGTTTTGCGTTTTTGTTGTTGTTCTTTTTTTAATGGTCCTTGCATCAAGATACTTAAATTTTTGTTGTTGAAAAAACAAACACTAAAGTTAATTTACCTTGTAGATCCGCTTGTAGTCTATGAATTCTCTCTGGAATCCTGATTATTCTGTGACCTTTTGAGCACAGGACTGGTAAACCTTTCGTAGCCTTTGGATTTTTGAAAGAAGTGTTGACAATATTATCTGATAAACAACTGCTACTTATAATGTCTAATATGTAAAAGCTATACGATGTCTGTACCGAAGGTTGGTGTTATGGATGAAAGAAAAACGGGTCACACTAATAGTCATGTACTTCAGTATCCTGATTTATCCAGCTATATCCACTATCGTCTCTAAGTCTAGGGGCACAGTCTAGTTTTCAGAGTACAGACTGAAGATTTTCAGATACTCTCACATGTTTTATAGCAGTCATCTTTGGTAAGGGCCCACGTCATTCATTGCTTTAGATCTGGATCAGGGCCTGTGAATGAGGGCGTAGGCGAAACGGCAAGCCAAACGGTATGGAGAGAGAGAGAGAGAGAGAGAGAGAGAGAGAGAGAGAGAGAGAGGTGGCTGGAGGGGAGATGAGAGGGGGAGGGGGGTAAAGGTGGGTTGTCCAAACTTCCTCGTCTCTCTCTGTGTGCCTGACGGGGACTAAAATAATGTTGATCCCCTTGAACCGCCCGCCACGCAGACTTTTTTCACAATGGGGAGGGTTCTCAACAAAAGAACAAGGGGTGACTCACAGCAATATAGGTGGCAAGAAAGGGCAGGTTATGGTATTTCTTTTTATTTTATTGTCTGTTGTGTGCGTAATTCGAAGGAGGGGCGATTCTAAGTAGGATTGGCAGAGAATATGAATAGAGAGGAAGGCAAGATATATAATAAATAGATGGATAAAATAATGTTAGGTATATAATAGAGAGAGAGAGAGAGAGAGAGAGAGAGAGAGAGGTGATTGTGGGAGTGGAAAGTTTTCCCAACAACTGTAATATCGCGGAGAGAGAGAAATATGGAGATAAAATACCAGAGTATAGCCTCTGGTTACACGTTAATAAATAATTATATTTTTTTGATTAATATATAATTATATTTTTTGATTAATATATAATTAATTTTTTTGATAACTGTGATTGGCATTTTTTCAAGATCTCTGGATGTAATAATTGCCGCTTAAGAGATTTCTCAAAAACTTTGCAATACCCACGCCCCAACATGAAAGAAAAACAAATATAAAACAAAACAAATATTTTACAGAGGTTTGGGTGGACCTTTACATGATTGGGGAGGTACAAGACTAAGAGACTAGCAATCCAAACTTCCGCGTGCAGCCAATTTCATTGTAAATAACTGGCACTCCCCAAACTGAAGTCAGACGGGATGCGACGGGATAAAGGTAAGGAGAAAGCGGGCTCAATGTGCAAGGTTGAACACAGCACACAACAAGCAGGGATCGTGTACTTATTATAATGAAAACTAAAACGAACCTTTATAACGATTCTAGTAGGCCCTACAAATAATAATAATAATAATAATAATAATAGAAGAAGAAGAAGAAGAAGAAGAAGAAGAAGGAGAACGAGAAGAAGAAGAAGAAGGAGAAGAAGAAGAAGAAGAAGAAGAAGAAGAAGAAGAAGAAGAAGAAGAAGAAGAAGAAGAAGAAGAAGAAGAAGAAGAAGAAGAAGAAGAAGAAGAAGAAGAAGAAGAAGAAGAAGAAGAAGAAGAAGAAGAAGAAGAAGAAGAAGAAGAAGAAGAAGAAGAAGAAGAAGAAGAAGAAGAAGAAGAAGAAGAAGAAGAAGAAGAACAAGAACAAGAAAAACAACAACAATAGTAGTAATAATAATAATTATAAATAATTATGGTAACAGTAAAAATAATAATAAGGTTTAATTATTTGGTATCATACTGTATTCTTTTTTTGTATTAATTTTAATCTTGTCTGTCCTTGGAAATTGTATACTGCTGGGTCTAATTATTTATGATCGTTTACTGAGGCGCTACAATACCTCAGCCAATCCCATTACATGTTACCTCTTCAGCCTACTTGACAGTTGACACCTTGCCACGGTGAGGTATTCACCAACAAATTGTTATCGACACAACACAATGGATTCGATCTTCGACCTTGAATTACACAAGCAAGGGGGGGGGGGGGGGAGATCGGGGGAGACCTGACTCCGTCACCTTGCATGCAGTTTAATTGCGCGATGGATATTTTGTTCGTTTTTTATCTGTTGTTTGTAAAAACAGTTATAATCTGGTTAATGGTTACAAGATAAGATAAGATAAGCCTTTATTATCTCATAGGGAACTTTTTCTTGGTCGTGCAATAATACATTTGATTCAATATCACAAAATCAGTTGCACATGTGTGAGATATAAAAAAAATAATAATGATAATAAAATAAATCAAGCATTTTACATTCACATGTGCATTTTTTGAAATTATACACTGCCAAACATACATAATTCTTATTTAAAAAAACATACCTCTTCACTCATATACAAAAAATTGAAGAATACACATACCACTACATACAAACACAAGTCCTCTAAGAATGGCGTTGAGTTGGTTGGTCCAACGCCCAGCGTCAGCACTACAATTTTGCATCAATCTAATGGATCCTGACACACACGAGTGTTTATATCTGTCTGTTCTGGCCCTTTTTTAATATAGATTTGTTAGTTCTCTGTGATGGTTCATACTCACTATGAAGAGGGTGGTTTATGTCTGATGTTATACATCTAGCTTTATTCATTACTTATAAAACATAAATGTCTTTGAAAGGGGTTAGTTCACAGCCAATAATTTGGGAAGCTTTTTTTCTTATTTTGTCTACTCATTGAGGATGGGTTTTTGATAGGGTTCCTCCAAAACATGTAATTCCAAAAGATATTAACTTTGGATACAGGAGACATACACAAATTTTCATTATATTGTAGTCGACATTGAAAGACTTTAATTTCCTTAAAAAGCGCAGTCGTTGATTAGCTTTTTAATCAGGATTTCAAACAACTTCAACTTGTACGTCCTTTATTTTTAGCGGTGTTAAAACAGGTGCCTCGTTTCGTCTAAAATAAAAAAAGCATCTCTTTTGTTTTATTAATGTTAAAATTTAAGAAGTTAATCTCGCACCATGACACAAACTTGTTAATTAATTTTCTTCAAAGTAAAAATCTTCGTTGTTTGTTATTGTTCCGACTAGGTAAGAGTATATTTAATTAATTTTGTGTTTGTGCCTTTTGTCTGGTAGTTATTGGAGTAGGCAGTGTATAAAATTGGTAAAGCACACAGCCCTTGGTGCACCTACAAATTTCAAATAATACAATCTTCCTCCCCCTCTCCCTTTTTTATTTTCTTTATTTATTTCTCTGTCTCTCTCTGTCTGTCTGTCTGTCTGTCTGTCTGTCTGTCTCTCTCTCTCTCTCTCTCTCTCTCTCTCTCTCTCTCTCTTGCTCGCTCTTCTTACTCACACACGCACACACACACACACACACATAGAATGGGGAGGGAGAATGACATTAGTATCCGCTTTGAAATACACAATCCTTAAAATTAAGATAATTGTAACACAAAAGCTCTCATAAAATATGAAATCAGACGTCACCTTTTAGAACTTATGGATGTTGGTTTATCCCGATTATGCATAAACATGCAGTGAACTTAAGAATTATTTTTACGCATTCTCTAAGCATTACGTATGATAGCGTTACATCCATGAGCATACACTAAATCAGCCCAGTCACTTATTTTTTAAGAATGATTATGATACAGGGAGTGTTATATCACCAAAAGTTATTGAACTTTGTCGGTAAACATGGGCTCTGTTTTGGGTCTAGGGTCTATGTTGACTCAACATGCAGCTGTGTTCGAAGACTATTCAGGGATGAATCACGTTGCAATGAACCTAGTCATTATAAAAATATAGGACAACACGAAGCTCGAAACGATTATAAAAATATTTTCAAAAAAAAAAAAAAAAAAAAGGAAACTATGACAAATATGCGAGTTGAACGTGATTCATGTCTTCGGAAAAAAATGAATGACAGTTACTTGAAAGATTAAATCTAATTCCCTAAATTTTTCAAGATCAGAGCGTGAAATGGTCCACAATTCCATAAGTACTATTTTGGTAATGATATAGTTTCGGTATCTTCAAGAGGGATCAATAAAGTGCATCTTATGTATCTTTGTATATTGTCAATGTCAGTGGTGAGTAAATGTATCCAACAGGAGATAACACTAGAACGCTTGAAGGAAGTCATGAAGTCATTAAAAACATTAGAGTGTATAAGAATCGCTTTGCGTAGTCCGAGTTATATGATAAACTTTTGATCACTTAATAGGACTGAAAAAAATACAATGTAAAAATCCGATTCCGATTCTTTAGGTTAAGATAAACTTTGAAAATGTTATAATATTGTATATAAAAAGAGAATTGTATAATCTTAAGTAATATTAACTTGACAGGACAATGAAAACACTGCTCCATCAATCTGATCCTTCTTATGCCATCGACACTAAAGCTTTTAGTCTGCGAGTTCCGGACATCCCAGCATAGGCCTATCTGTGTAACAGGAAAGGGACCCGGTTATTTGGATCCGAGAACTGAGCGCACTCTGGTTTGTTGTTGTTGGGTTGGTTTAACGTCCAACAGCAGCACTATATAGGCTATATTGTGGACGGGCCCCAAGACGGACGTCTGACAATTTTATGTGTGTACACACGAGACAGGGCGGGGATACCATGACTCCTGTCTCAGCCGGTCACATTATACTGACACCGACCCAACCAGTAGGAAACGCACCAGCCAGGAATCGAACTCGGGACCTTTTGCGTCGGAAGTCGATGTTCTACCCCTGGGCCACCCCCAACACCAAAGCTTCTCCCCCCACATTCGAATTAACTCACCACCGCCCGAACTAGAAGTAAACGAAAAAGAACGAATAGGGAAAACCCCAACTGCGCAACGCACTATGAGAGATACCGGTCTGAACACTGAAAGAATGTTGGCCTTTCGCCTGTGGGCGGTGCGGGTATTTTAGTGCATTGGTTTTCTTGCGCCAAAGTAAATGTGGCTCAGATCAGTCACATAGGGAAAGTAAATGATTAATGGAATTAGAAACATGTAGAATATAACAGTCATGGGTTTCGTGACAATTAATTATGCCGGAAAAAGATGTAAGGGCAAATAAGTTCAATAGCTCCACACTTTCCATTTCTTAAATCAAACTCACACCAAAACTGTGATAATGTGTGTGTGTGTGTGTGTGTTGTGTCTGAATTTAGACGTTGGCTTTTTAAAATTACTTCTATATCATTTTAAATGAGTTCTTACCATGAGCTCATAAAAAGAACAAGAATAATAATTATTGTGAAACCCACCCCGTTTTTCAGCCAATGAGTTTGCACGGGAAAATCCAAACCACTATCATGAACGAGTCTCTTGACAACGAGAGTGCAATCTGTATTTTGCTATTAAATTGTGATCTGATTCTGAGGTATTAGAAGTACATGTATTGTTAATTCTACCCCCCCTCCCCCCTTTTCAAAGCTACACTGTTTGAAGACAGTTCAGCTGTGTGTGCACTTGATAAGTAAAAGTAATAGTATATTATCTTTAAAGTGCGTTTAGAAATGTAAACACATACCCACACATTAAAAAACAACAACCAATAACACAAAAAAATACGTATGTAGTAAATAATAATGTGGCACAAAGTACAGCAATATAATAAATATACTATACAATAATGAAACAAAGGAAAAAATGTAACAAACGAACCCAGAATATAAAAAGGGAAACACAAAATTAAAAGCAGATTTTATCTTCTTTAATTTTTTAATTGTTTGCTTTCTCTTTTCCTCACCTTCTTGTCGTTGTCTTTGCCTTATTAAACATATTTGGTGTTATGTGTTGTATTACAAAACACATCAGGAAAAAATTGTTGCTATTGAAAAATCCTAAAAGTTTGTACCGGTACTCGGAGGGGCGCAAAGCCCTTATAGATTCAATGTAATACAAAATGTAGTAGGCTACATATATTACTCACAATAGTCGCATGCATTGATCAAAATTTTTAATACATTTTCAGACCCATTAGATTGATGATCGTGTTTTATGGCAATACTCTCATTAAATAACAAAAGTGCGAAATCAAATGCCATCTTTAAATTCTCGGAATCTTTTATAATGAAACAAAGGAATGACACTCCCCTTTAAGCGCCACTGAGCCAGGTGTAGATAATTAAAAGGATATACAACTTTTATCTTGTCCTTTCTTTGTTTTTGATTTTGCTTTGCCCGCGCACAGTGTGCTGGTGTATCACGCGCTGATAGTCTGAAACAAAGAACACAACTGAACCAGTCCGGGTTCTATCCTCACCGAGAGACAAATTCTTGTAAAAAATATTATCTACAAGTAGGCTACAAGGACGGACTTCGAAACCCACTCAAGAAGGCTGGAAATTTCAGAGCTAACGAGCCACTGATAAAACAGGAGACTTTCTGTTAATGAGACTAGAAAAGTTAAAGTAGTATCAGTATCACCTACGCTGCTGTACATTCAAACAATACTCATAGCTAGTATAAGGTGTAACTCTATTTTTGGAATATGATGTAATAATGAAGTAACTGTAGTTTCTAAAATATTGTTTAAGTCTTCATCTTTCCTATTTACCGTACATATTTGGTCACCATTAAAAAAAAAATAAAAATGATTAATTTTTTAACATAGGGTCTTTTGGATACTTTGGATGTTTCAGTGAGCTCCTAGTACTCAAAGTGGAATACGATCGTTCATTTTTTGTAGTTATAATATTGATTGGTAAAGTGCAGAGCAGGAAAAAAAAGTAAAAAAGTAAAAACAACAAACAACAACAAACAAACAAACAAACAAAGAACAACAAAACAAACAAACCATCCCACTACGACAACAAGAAAAAAAAACTCACTGGGGAGCTAGATAACAGCCTTCAGAGAAGAAACCTCCTTGTCGCAAGTGAATATATTTTATGAAATATAAATACTATTCACTTCCATTGTGATCATAAAAGTATAACCACAGCAAAACATAATGTAAATTGACCATTTAAGTAACCCCCCCCCCAAAAAAAAAAAAAAAAAAAAAACAAACAAAAAAAAAAAAAAAAAAAAAAAAAAAAAAAAACAAAAACAAAAACAACAACAAAAAACAAAAAAAAACACAACAAAAAAAAAAACAAAAAAAAAAAACAAAAAAAAACAACAAACAAACAAACAAACAAACAAACAAACAAACAAACAAAACAACAAACAGGAACGGTAATAAACAAATTCTGGTTAGAAATATTTACTGAATGACTATCACACTTTCTAGCCAAGATTATCATGGTTTCACGGTTTCTTACTCTATCGGAAGCCAGCTAGCAGACATTCGAGGGTCTTATAGCTCGCACACAAATCGCTGAAAGGTGCAGTGCATGGGGAATTAGCCAGTCTAACTTATTAGATCAATGTGTCCGACGTGCCAGCATCAAGTAAACAGCACCATAAATCGATTTAGTAAGGTTTTCTGCAGAGAGCTGCAGGACAGTGTAACCCCTGTTGAGATCGAACGTGCACATTAAATAACGCCACTCCTAAAACTGGTTTTGAGTTCACTTATGTAGGCCTATTTTGTTGGTTTTTTGTTTTTTTTTTTTTTTGTTCAAAGATACACCTAGGTTTTTTTAAGATAGAGTTTAACTTTAAATTTATGGAGGTTAGATTACTATGAAAATAAAATACATGAATTTTTTACAACACTCTTGCAAACTTGTCTAAATTCATATTTCAAAAACATAAACTGTGTTAAAAAAAAATACAAACTAGTAGAACACATGTTTCCTTTGGTGTTGCTGATCTGTGATGTATCTAAGAAGTGGTTTTTCCTTTGGTTTTGTTGATCTGTGATGTATCTAATAGTGGTAAATTTAATTCAATTTTACAAACAGTTGTTAGTTCTATATTCAAATGTACTTTCTAGAAAAATAATTATTGCGCGACTTATCATTGTGTTTTTTTCAACTATTGAGTAGCTTTGAATATTATCTTTCTGAATTTCATAACGGTCTAATTACAATTAAAATTTCCCAAGATTTTTTTTGTGGTTCAAAAGTGACAAAGCTAACTTTTTTCCAATTGTGTTTATCATTATAGCTGTTAAATCAATTCAGCTCTTTACTCTATTCGTACGAAAAAAAAAAATTAGTACTTATAACTAACGACAACTAAACTAAGTTAGAGCAGACCTCTATCTGAGTGAGAGTGATAGTGGGAAAAGTGTTCTTAACTACCCGCTTCTCGCAATGCAAATCGGAACAGCTTTCGTGCAGGAATTGTTGGTGGAACCATGCACGTAATCTACATTACAAGAGCAGCGTCTCTCCGCAATAATTGCATTATTGTAGGCCTATCTACATGCATTTAATTTGCATTATTGTAGGCCTATCTACATGCATTTTATTATTTCTGATGAAAAAAAATTAGGGATGGACATAACTACTTGCTTAGTGTCCATCGCTCGCTCTAAAATATTCCTTTTATTGATCACTGAATAGCTTGATGAGTTTTTAGTAGGACTGGTGCTCGAGAGACCATACAGTATCTCAGCGTATAGCTATACGTTTACATAATTATAGGCCTATTAAGCGTAATTATTGTTTCATAGAGTTATTGCATGGGAATTACCGTTTCGCCATTATAATAAGAGGTATGTGAAAAAAAAAACGGATGAGAGGAGAAATGTATGTGTATTTAAAAAATGTACTGCTGACACACGCAATACAATGTATATTCTTAGTAATAAATATAGAAAGAGAAGCTTAAAACAAAATATAACAATTGCTTTTGCCCAAAGTCGTTCCATAATCACCAATCGTTGGAATAATAATAAAAGATAGCTGTCCCTCCGACCACACCTAATGGATAGCATAGAGCATATTATATATATTTTTGTAGACACAATTGCTCTCGCTTAGACTTTAGATTTGTCATGTGAGAATAGTGACAGAAAAAAGAAAATCTTCAGGCCTGTTCTTATAATAACATGTATGTGTGGTTATGTGTCAATGGAAAACAATGTTTATTAATGTGCAAATTGTGCTGCCGAGCAAAGACAGCGGAGACCCCAGAGCTTTTGTTTTAGTCGGTCTCGTTATAACACGAACTCAATTAGTCGGGGGAAAGTTGACCAGATCGGAATTCGAACCTGACACTTACCCAGATTCAAAGACGCGCGCTCTACCAAGTAAGCACCCTTCACCCTCTAAAAATATTGTACCTTTGTCGCAGTGCATAGAAGATTTTCTGCAAAAATCTACATGTACCAGGAAAATAACTTGCAAGATTTGAGAAGAGTGCCTGTCTTAATGCACACATCATTGTTTGTCCTGTATTCTTGGCAGAGCAAAGTTCAGAGAATTTATCCAAAAAGAAAACTATTCCATTGCATTTGTCATTGAAAAGACTTGAAAACTGCATATTTAGGATGCAGTTTCTCACTGAGTACTATTCAATCCTATCCTCATCATTATTGTTAGAGATTAATCTCAGACTCACTACTGCTGCTGCCACTCACTGTACTGCATGTACTAACTATCTTCAAATGATCACAAGCTGTTGCAAATACTGCCACATAGATTGTACTAAAAATGTAGCTACATGTACATGTATTACGCTGCCTTAAAAATAATTTCCTAATTATAGCCATTTGATGATGACAAAATTAGCAATAAGTTAATGATTAACCAATTCTTTTTAGTGTTAAGACGTACATACATGTACACGTACTAAAATAATATAAAAAAAAAACAACAACAACAATGAAACAAACTTGCAGTACATTTGGGTATAAAACACTTTCACGAGTGAACACGCACAACTGTTACTGTTAGAGCGCTGGTATTCCAATTGAACTGGAAGGTCCCAGGTAGGAAACACATGTCGAGCAAAATTGATCTGTCTAATCTCGTCACTCCCCCCCCCCCCCCCCCCTCTCTCTCCCTCTATTCGGATTTAGCGTCTCCTAGGTTTCCCCGAGGGGTCTTATACGGCGACAAGTGGCATTGACAGAAGACAAAAGCTCAGGATGAAGGCAAGACATGATAGATCCTATTCTAATCCATTCTGCTACTACGAGGCTACTCCTCTCATAGGGGTTCCTAATTTTGGAGCTTCTAAAGTGGAAAGAGGGAGTAGAGGGAGACAGATGAGACAAATCGCTAGGGGTGCGGATTAGATTAGGTTTATACATTACATTTTCTTCTTAAGAGTGTGGGGGGAGATATACAGGAAATAAGTGCAGCTGGTATGGAAAAGTGGTTGTATAACTTGTATAGTTTTCAAATGGGGGATTACCCTATTGGTATTCTAATTTAATAAGTTACTTCTCCACTGTTCCCACTATTACCATGACTATTGTAACTCTTATGACGACCACCATAAATACCCACAACCATTACTACTTCCTTTGCAGGGGTTATAATTAATATTGCTACTAAAAGATGTACCTTCACTACCACCACTATTAATGATAGCACTATCGTCATTTCCACCACGACCGCTATTACCAACCTTGCCATTATAACCGCTGCCACCAATGCCAGCGTCACCATTGTTTCTAATAGTACTGTCATAGTAAAACCACCACACCCATACTCATTGCTATAACTATTTTCAATTATGTATGCTTTATCGAAAAAAATGTGTATTTATTGTTATCTCTACCATGACTATTATCACCACCACTATAATTATTAGCCCTACTACCATTGTCATCGTAGCATTACCACTACCATAAATACATGGGGGGCGCGGTGGTCCAGGGGTAGAACATCGGCTTTCGACGCAAAAGGTCCCGAGTTCGAATCCTAGCTGTTGCGTTCCCTACTGGTTGGGTCGGTGTCAGTATAATGTGACCGGCTGAGACAGAAGTCATGGTATCCCCGCCCTGCCTTGTGTGTGGCAGCACATAAAATTGTCAGACGTCCGTCTTGGGGCCCGACCACAATATAGCCTATATAGTGCTGCTGTTGGACGTTAAACCAACCCAACCACTAATAGTAGTAATACATGTATTATTTTCACTCAGTACTATCACAATTAATATTTATATGACCTCTATTACCATTATTAACACTAGCATCACCATTGTTATTGCCACCATCACAATCACTACTACTGCTGGTATTATTTCTTATTACTTTTGCGTTTGTGTCAATATGTGTACCGGTATACTGTGACTGGCTGAGTAATGGCATACCCACATAGTGGTCTGTGTGGCAGCATGTAAAATTGTCAGACGTTAGTCTTGGGACCCCTCCAAGATAAAGTTTTGATGCCGACGTCAGGAAGTCAACTTAACTCAGCCTTGCGTTATTACAGTATAAGCGCTTTAGATAAACATTTTTGAAAGTCTCTAAGGGAGCTAACCCTCTTCTGAGAGACTTCCATTTTCTACCGGTATTTATTGTGTCCCATGTAACGGCAAGTTTGGAATTGCTTTTCAACTTTGGCTTCACGTTTTACAGACTAAACCATGCATTGAACCTGTCTTGTTTCTAATACAATTTTCAAGGAAGATCTTTTAGTATTGACACAATGTAACCTTGATACAAAAATGAATTGCTCTCTTTTCGAGACAGAGGTACATTGGCAAAGTTTCCTTGCTGCCAGTGGCATGTATCATCATTATATTTAACTCATTGTAATTTTTGTGCTTGGTGTTTCATCTCCAGACATGCCCTTGAACTGCATACCTTTTATCTTCGATGTGCATGCATTATATATGAGGATTCAGTAGGTTGTACTTATAACACATAATATCTATTTTGAATTCTAAGTCAGTTAGACCTATATATATATAGCTACATTGTAAATTATTTCCATGTTGTTGAAAGCGATTTATGTATGTTGATATTGAAATACATGTACAATGTATTAATATCACAGGATAACCTTTTTTTCACTTCTGGTTTGCTGCAATTTTATGAATTTGTCAGTACGGCAAGATATGCACATATATTATTTATTTGATTGTGAGTAAAATAAATGCATTTAAAATATAATTTGAGGTTTTCAAATCAAAATGGTGTTTGAACTACACATTACATTTTTAAGAAATGCTAATGTATGCCACCTGTAACCTTGTTTTAAATTCCCACAGTACAAGCTTTTTTTTTATTCATTTGGATGTATTGGTGACTCACAATAAAAAAATAGCATTCAGCTGATCACTTGTGAATAAGAAAACACCCCCTGCAAATTCATCATTAACTTTTTGATATGCTTTTATGCTAGCACTTTTTTGTATTGATCTGAACACCTGCTATTTCAAAATATCAATGCTTCTACCTTTTTAAACTTTTGGAAATTCCCCCAAATAGTGAGCACACAAGAAATAGAACCATGTGATGTGAAAAGTTTGAAACAGTAACAGTCAACATAAAAGAATCAAATAATGGTAATACACCAGATAGTATATTGTTCTGGAGAACATTTAATAATCAACACTAAAGTTAGCAAGCATTCATGAACCAAAAAATAAATGTACATGTTCCCATAAATAATAATTCACTCTAACTGAGGTTACTCACTGCAGATTGGGTAAAGCATGGCTATGTGTACAATATACATCAATAGCTTAACTCAGTCTGTAACAAAATGTCTATAATAAACTAAGGAAAGATAATTATATTGCAACACTGGTCACATTTCTTTTTTGGAGAAAAAATAGAGAACAGACGGAACATCACATACAAAGAGCTGTATTGATTATTAGCCTAAGCAAAGATTAAGAAGGAAACAATAATATTTTTCGAAAGATTGCAATATTAATAACTATTACTTTAACTATAAAGGCATATCAGACAATGCACTATGGTAATTGATAAATCTACAATTGGGAGCAGTAAAAAAAAATGACATGTATAATATGAATATCAATTATATCAAACATTAAAAAACAAACAAAGAAACAATAAAAATACAAGAACAAAATTATCTGCTGCCATGATGGCACTCAAGTTTGTCTGACTGCAATTTGTTATTCACCTGACTAAATTTTAAGAATTATGTAATTAGAATGAAAAAAAAAAAATCATAGCTCAGCTGGCAATGTTTTTCTTTTTTAATCTTTGGGGAGGGAGAGAGAGAGAGAGAAAGGACAAAATTGACAAAACAGGTTTTGGAATACAGGAATTATGATAATTCAACAATCTAAAAAGTTGGATGCCATCAGCAACTCTAATGCAATTTCAGGTGCAATTGGAAACTCCGGAATCTCTGTTGAAGAATTTGTGTACCGTACTTTGTATGTGAAATACATACAAACTTTTTGAAGGACATGGGATCTGTGAACAGAATCAAGAAAAAAAAAATCTGTGAAAATATTATATTTAATCATGTAAACGGTAAATAGAATAAATATAATAAAAAAGAGAGCGAGTTAATAAAAAACACTACAAAACGAGAACAATACACATAGTTTGAATGATACTGAGGACTTATAAGATCCAGCTACGTTTTTGTTTTTAAAATGTTTATTCAAAATTACTTAATTCACATGTATAAGGGACAACATTATGTCCCTTGACCAACCCAATACAATAAATAAATTTAAAAAATGAGCAAATGTAAGACCTATTATTGCAAACTTCTCTTACATCTCATAATATTAACTTAAAAATATCATTCAAGGAAAAGCAACAGCTTGACAACTCGTCTCTTCTGTCTCTCCTTATTTTTTCTATTCTCACATCTGTCCCTCTGTATTTGGTAAATATGCAAAGGCCTTATAAATTGGCAAAAAATTCAGAAATGTTAGCTTCCTTTTTTCTTCATTGATTCCTAAACATTAGCGACTTGATTAACCAGTTTTAGTTACATCATTAAGATAAAGCGAACCTAGTAATAGGGAAAATTGAACCTCTTGTCAGTGATATTCTTTGGTTTACTTAATACAAAACCTACAATTTGCAAGTCTGTTTAACTTCCTTTAATTGTACTTGAATGTCTCAGAATTATATATCCATCCATACCCAATTTTAAACAATACTGTCCAATTTTAATGGCATATGCATATTTTTTTAAACTAGAGAACAATTAGGGTTTTGCAATAGCAGAATCCTTTGCAAGACATAAATTGAAAGCACAGGTACCACCTGCACTTTATAAGACCTACAAAAGAGTGCACAAAAAAGGGACAAAAGTAACAACTAAATGAAAAAAAAAGCACTTACGGAATCTCCCTGAAATTTATCTCATTATTTTCATGCTCCGAAAATTGTCCTGAAAAAAGAAAAGAGAAACATATTTGTGAAAAATAGCCGATGATCAACAGTACATCTACAGAGAAAACAAGGGAGTTAAGGTAAGGCAAACATGTGCATAGTAAAGACAAAAAATGGATGGATAGGGTTTATTAGAAGAAAAACAACAACAATCAGGACTGGTATAGACTATTATTACAAACAGGATGGATAAAAAAAACTACCTTAACGAAGTATCACATTTACAGCAATAAAAAAAAACAACCCAATATACATGTACACATTAGGCACATTTTTCTGTCCTAGTTTTTATTACTTAGAGCTAAAACGGCTATGCAAAATTGCAAGGTTAAATTCTAATATCTGAGGGGAAAAAACTCCAACAGAAAACAACAAACAACAAGAAAGTTTTATAATGCTCTCTTCCGCTATAGACTAAAACTATTGCAAGGTTTTGAGATCACCAACTTTCTTATGGGAACTGGACAAAAAAAAAAAGTAGTTTCACTTTGAGGAGAAATATTTTTGGTCCTGTACAGTGCACTCCAGTGAATTTGACACCTGATAGTTAGACACCCATTTCAGTTTCAGGGACCACATGTTTGGAATTCTTTTCCACAAGAGATTAGGGAGAGTGCAAGCCTCGAGACTTTTAAAAGGCTCTGAAGAGTCATCTTTTTAAACATGTTTTCAATTCTTAAGTTTCTTCTTTACTTGTTTTTGCTTGTTGATCTTTTATGTAAATTGTATAATTCAATTCAATTTACACTAGATATTGAAATTTTAACTGTCTACGCATAATTTGTATCGGTTTTAAGTGGTAGCACTTCTGTTTACCTATTACTCGCGTGATAGTGTATGCTTTTCTCATGAGGTTTTAATTTTGATTAATTAATTTTTGTTACTATTACGCAGCTTTAAAGTGTTGCATTTTATATCATTTTTATCATATTCTTTCTGATAATGAGTATATGCTGCATACTATTTACTTCTACATCTCTTCTTACGTATATTGTTTGGTTAAGATTTAACTTTTAATATTTAATTTTTAATCGCATGCTGATTGATATGATGTTGTATGCGTATTTAGTGTATCCAATGTAAAACGCTTTGAGATAAAAAAAAATATATTCTGAAAATGGAAAGCGCTAAATAAATGTAATTTATTATTATTACATATACTTAAATGTTCGGAATAGAATAGACCCTTTTTAATTACTTTTTGCATATTTTGGCCTAATTCGCAATTTACTGCTTAATTGCTTTTATCTCAACACATTTCCAAGCCATTATAACATTTATACAATGTACTATTATAAAAAAAAAAGAAGACAGGTTTGTTGGGTCTGTATTGGACTGCAAAAATTAATAAACTTTGTACATGCTAGGCAAGCTAATGCATGATGCACAAAGAGCACCCCTACTTTCTAGACCGAAAGCCAAGCCATCCCAGCTCTGGAACTCTCTTAAAATACTATACATGTAATTATCTTCTAATTTGACATGAACTTTCTGGCCCCTGTAATGTTTAATTATCAGATTTGCACTGTAGTTATCATGACACGAAACATACATATTTTAATCATCACCACTAATTTTGATATGGACAACTTAGTTATTGCTGCCGTTCCTTAACAATCACATCCACTAAGCAACAATGCTATCTGCACAAGATAAATAAATAAAAAATGGCCTACCTGGCCCACTGAGCATAGCTTTGATGGTACCAGAAGTGAGGGCATGCTCTCGTCTCACGATGAATTCATGGCCATCTGATGAGATCAGTTTCACATACTGGGAGTTCTGCCCCTCAATTCCTCCATATACTTTCTCCTCCTGATCAGCTTTGTCTTCTTTGCCATCAGCCATTTTTCTGTAAGACAAAAATAATATATTTTATCAATGAAAGAAAATAAGGGAGCCTGACTTAAATAGCTCACAATAAAACAAGGGAATGATGCAATTGAATTATTGTAACATAACAATGATTTTTTATGATATGGTTGTAAAAACTTATTTAAATAGGGGATCCAAGCCATCCTCTCCTTTCAGTTTGGAACTCTTTCAAAGTGCCATCCTTTCATGACTGTATGCCATATGTAACTTTAAATAACCACTAACTAAGTAGATACTTAGAGAACAATGATGATTACATGTCTTTCTGGGAAAGAATAAAGATCTATAAAGTTAAAAGAAGTGGTTAGAAAGATATTATGAGTCTTCTATTTGCAACAGAAACTATCCTTGACAGGCCTAGAAAAAAAAAGAAGAAAAACTAGATAATTACAAATCAACCCAGTACTTAAATGCTCTATGCTGTGATGTCTTGATGTAGCAAATCTACCTGAGAAATGAAAGATCGAATCAGAACTAAAAATAATAATTAGCAACTGTTCCACAAGGTATGACAAAGCAGCCCCTATGTTGTCATCTACCACTTCACCACAAGGAATGTTACATGTTCTTTTACTGAGGTTTCTGTGTTTAAAATAAAAATAGAAGGTGTAATATAGCAGAGTTTTTTTTTATTTTACTGTGATTTCAATGAAAAAAAAACCCATAAGTGATTAAAAGTAGGTAAACGCTACTTTTTAAAATTTATTTTTTTAAAATTGAATCTGGCACTTTAGGCCGACCGCAAAACAGCAATGTCCAACATTTACAACTACTGGAAACTTACTAACTGTCCATGTAAAGAAGTCAGAGTGTCAACTAAAATTAAGTCCCATCAGGGAACAGAGAGATATACAAATAAAAGGTTGTTGGGTTTCTTAAGATTGTTATGAAAACAAAGTGGTGATACAAAGGCGGACTTTTAACCAAAAAAAAAAAAAAAAAATACGAGTAATAAAAATTTTCAAACAATGAAATTAAATAAATAACGGGTTTGGGGTTTGGCTAGGCGTAGGAAAAAAATCTGCTCGATACTCTCTAAATAAATAATCCATAGATCTAAAAGCAAAACAGAAATATAGATCAAACTTTGAGAAAAACAGAGTAATTTGCATGTAATCAGCAATTGAACGTATAAAGAGGTAAAAATCAATAAAGTGCAACTAAATTATTGTGCAGCGCCGTATTTATATGAGTTGGCCTGCAAACGTCTGTGCTGCTCAGCCAATTTTATTTTTGTTTTGTTTCGCCGACGCGTCTGGTACATGGACAAAATCAACACAAATAAGACGCTTTATTAAACGCCACACAGTTTTTAATTTGACTTTAAACCGACAACATCAAACTTTTGTGGGCAAATATTATATTTCATTTTACATTTACAACTTCAATTTTCAAACACCCACAGGAGTAAAAGGGATCACAATAGACACCGTTTGGGTGCTCTCCCACATAAACTCTCTTATTATCAGCCTTTTAGAAGTGGTTAAACCTATGTATGGCCAACTAATTATGCTCACTTCTCCCAGTAGACGGCTCACATCTGACATTGATATTACATGCATACGTGCAATACTTAAAATAATGTACATTATATAAACTCTCTACAGATGAAAAGTGCTAGTCAATGAAATACTTAAAATTTATAATAAAATAATTTCAAACAATTTTTCATCTTTGTTTTACCCAGGCAAAAACCAAACCCAGACTCTTTCTTAGCTCCCAATCAAGAAGCCCTTTAGAGATTGTTGGTTGGGGTCAATACTCATATGGAAGACTTTTCAAACACTTTCCAAAATGTTCTGCACTCTGATCACTAATTTGGCTCTTGTTATTGGTAGGCCTATTGCCCATTTGTATACCATTGACACGAGTGCTACTACCCTTTGGATTTCTTACAAGTGGCAATCCGTGTAGAGGCTACCATCGGCTTCTTCTAAAAGAAAAAGCAAGATATTGTCATGACAGAACGTCGTTGATGTCGAATCAATTCCTAGATTATAGATCTGTATAAGTAAACTGAAACTTAATTCTATTAAAAACATAAATACTAGAATACTAACTTAGAGTTTAGTGGTGAGCTGCAGGGCTATGGTGCTCTTTTGTTGTCACAGGAGTTCGTTGTCACAAAGAGACTTACAGCAAAGTACAAACTAAAACTTCTCCCTTAGTAATCCTTCCCAGCAACACGACCCGGATGTACTAAAATTCAAGTTTTGAATTTCTACACACAAGAGAGCAAAGAAGTTATACTGCACAATGTTTGCAAAAGAGTAACAATTAAACAGCTACTAAACATTACCACCTAACTAAAGGAGCTATTGAGGTATTCTTTATTTTGAAGTGCTTAGACTATGTTTTGACACTGAAAACAATGTAAATGTAAACAAAGTCGTCGTTTAACCGTGGGTGGCACCATCGCAATCGAGTGAGTCAGTGGGTAAGTGGAAAAGATTGCCGCGCTACCGAAGATTAACTGATGTCTGAACTTTAAAGAGAGGTAAACGGGGAGAGAGAGAGAGAGAGCATCACCTGTTGACACCGCGGCACTCACCCCGTGTGAGCGACGCGTAAAGCAGAGCGCCCGAGAGCGAAACAAGGAGACCGAGCATACAAGTCTCAGAGAGTGGGTGTGGAAGTTCGTTGAGAACTGTCCTTTTACCGACCGAAAGTAAGTTTTTGTTCCTATATTCTAGAGCTATTAGTAGTAGGCATAGGCATGTAAAGCAGAAACTTATCTCTTGGATTCGCTTTCAATAAACTCAAATATAGATTTCTCAGATCGACCGAAACTAGATTTCTAGATCTATATACCTAGATCTAGATTATATCTAGACCTGATATCATTTCCCTCTAGAATGTGTTGATTTGGTAGGCCTATAATTGTTAGATCTATATAAACTAAGTCAAAAGTTGGCATTTATCTAGATCTAGCAGAGAAACAGTAGAATCTCGATGCATCTCTAGATCTAGTTCTGAAACTTGAGACCTTTCCATTGAAATAGAATGATGTTGAGGTGCAGAGGTTGAGATCTAGATCCAGTGCAAGTTGAATACAATATCTCAGTGCTCATAATGTAGCCTAAATAATATGAACAAAATCTGAACTACGTGTTTAATATAAACTTAAAAGTTCTACCTCTAAATGTGTTTTTCCATTATCATATCAGCTAAAAGACACCTTGATCTAACCCTCGTCCTAAATCAGATATGTAATAAATGTTCTTATCAGATAATATTTTGCTATGTTAGTTTTTTACTCAAATAAAGTATTGAGTTCAGATGTATTTCAGACATGTATATAAACTACTTTGACATCTTATTTTTAAAAACTCGCAAATTAAAAAATAATCTCACCCATATTCAAGTTTTGCCATTTTTTAAATAAGTTTTTTACTTATAAAGTATCAATGTCCTTGTAGTTGTAATAACTGCAACATTGATGATTTGACTTTGAGTTCAGATGTATATAAACCACTTTTAAATTTTATTTAAAACATTTCAAATTAACTTAAGTATCTCAAATTTAAAAATGATCTCACCCTTTTTCAAGTTTTGCTTTTTTTTTTTTAAACAAGGAGCAGAATTCTCAAGTTATACTTTTCACTACAGTTGATAATTAATGTCACTGTGCTACTTGTTTGACATTATTATTTGAAAATTAATTTTTGCTACTGAATTTGAGATAAACAATAGAACTGTTTTTATTTTGTTATTTCTGCCTTATATTCGATACTGTAAGTTTCTAATGAACATCGGCTTCCGACGCAAAAGGTCCCGGTTCGAGCCTTGGCGACTACACTCCCTACTGGTTGGGTCGGTATCAGTATAATGTGACCGGCTGAGACAGGAGTCATGGTATCCCCACCCTGTCTCTTGCGTGCCAGCACATAAAATTGTCAGACGTCAGTCTTGGGTCCGGTCCACAATATAGCCTATATAGTGCTGATGTTGGACGTTAAATTAACTCAACAACAACACACTACACTCTGCTTTTATACAATTTGAGCAGATGGAGGAAATTACTTTTTCTTTTGCCATCTTATAATCTACATTAACTTTGTGGGATTCTTACAATCTTTTAGTAGCATTTCATTTAAAAAGCACTCAATGTCATTACATTTTGTATATTTAATAATAATATGGAAAAGGGTTTGCATCCATAAATAGTCATGTAAAAGATGCTGGGTTTTAAATATTTATATTTTGAGGATTGTAGATGGGACTATATAAAACTGGTTTCATTTTGTACAGTTTTAATAAAGCTATAAGTATTATGCGCAAAATTCATGAGGTATACTTTTTTGTGCTTCAATTATTTGAAGGATAAAACATTTTCAAATTTCAATCCCTCTATAGCAATTTATGTAGGATCTGTGTCTTTTTAGCTTTTAGCAACAGGTTCATGTTTTAACCATGTTTTTTGACTGACTCTGCTGTACTGTTTGATCCTCACTAACATTGCTATATATCGACTCAGCTAAATTATGCAATGTCATTTCCATGCACTTTCACAGCTTTGAGCAAGTATTTAGTGTTTTCACAATAGCTGACAAAAGTAAAGTTTAATTAATAAACAACCAACTGTGCTAAATGATGTTGATGTTTTCTTCATGTAAAGATGATTCTCATTTTTAACAAAAGCTAAAATCTACAAAAATTAGAAGCAAAATTGTATTAGTTTACTGCGAACCTTTAAACTCTTAACTCAATTCAATTAAATATTGAATGTAGTCTTAGTAGTGTATCTATAATATGTAAGAAAAAACAAAATACCTATCATTTTGAAATATAATCCATGTGAGTATAATAAAAAAATTGACTTCATTCAAAGTTGACATTGCTTTACAATTGCTATATTTTTTTTCTGTTCAGAAATCTGATATTTGATAATTATTTTTCCAACAGAGACTTCAAACAGAGACCAACATGGGTCTTCATCGACATCTTAGTAAGACAGTATTAACTTTGTGTAAATTTGCAGAGAACCTTAAGCCAAAGGTGCCTACACAAGCTCGGTCAGCCGTTGCAGCCATTCAATCTCAAGGCCTTGCCACAGCATTTAACCAGAATACTCAAAATAAATATGGGGCACAAGTCGTCACAAAACCAAGTCTTCTGCACCATGCAAGTCAATCTACATCAATACAATCTCAAAACCCTTTGTCCAAAACTTATGTCCAGTCAGTAAGGCTCTCCCAGTTTGTGTTCAAATACACAGAGCAGCTATCTTGTTCATCACGACCAAACGATACCAGCAGCCAAAACAACAGAAGCTTATCATTTTCTGGACAATCTGAAAAAGAAGCCAAGCTTTGTATAGCATACTTGACTCCAAGCTTGCCTGCACAAGCCAAAAACTGCAAAACCTCGGTGTTCCAACCTGTAACCCTGACGCCCTTTAGATCTGGCTGCGGTACACCAATCATCACTCACAGAGCCATGTTTCAGCACAGCCCTCACCTTGCCTCAGTGTGCAGACTGAAGCACACCAAACCTCAAGTGCCTCCAACGAAAATCGCCAAAGTGTACGATTATGAAGGAGCCATAACCGACGAGCAGGCGGCGCATGAGTTTGTCTTTGCCCTGAAGACTAGCGAAAGGCAGCATCTTTACACCGAGCTGGCAAAGTACCAAAGCCTCGACCCTAACGGTGAGATTTTAATCACGTTAATCAACTTCTCAGAGATCTCTCACAATATTGTTATTACCACACACACATACACAAAATTATAAAAATACACACACACACACAATTATAAAAATACACATACACAAAATTATAAAAATGTACAATTATCTATTGAGTAATCGGATTTCCTTCTTTGAACTAAGCTAACCAGAAAATCTCAACTCTGTTGATGTGTACTGTTCGATCTGTTATGAAAAGTAATAACAAGCCATTTTAGTCTTACTAAACAAATCTAACCTTTGGACATCGTTAAGAATGTTAATAGTTTTCGGTGACTGTTTCTTAATCAATTTTCAAGGAAAACTTACACTATTTTAATATAATTCTTCGGAAGGAAGCTTTTCATACATTTGCTCACCTTTAAATAATATCTATTTATGTTTTTATTGGGCATGGTATAGAGAAGAAACATCTATCAATTTGGCCCACTCGTCCGTTTTTCATTTAACGGCAGAAATGCCAACATGTAAAGTGTAGCCTACTATTGGTTTCGTACTATTTTATTATTACCTACTGTTATTCATTATATTTTTTTCATATAGAACCGAGTCTTTAGAACACGAGCTCTCACAACATTCAGCGTTCACATGGTCTGAACGAGGCGTATTATTAAACATATATCTGAGAATAAACCCGCTCAAATCAAACAAGGATCAATTTCTGAGACGGAAGGAGAGAAGGGCTGACTGAGGTTATATAAAGATAGTTTGCCAATCGACTGTTCGGATCAATCTCGTGCTAGAGACGGACGGTAAACATTCGCTCGGCTATAATAAGTCGAGCTGGAGATTGCCAGTTCTTTCATTTGATGCTGGATTCGCGTCACTTTCACTTAGACCTTAATGAAGACATTATCATGAACCAGCAGTAAGGATTTTCAAAACAAAAAACAACAAAAACAACCAAACAAAAAAGGGAAAAAGCACAGTAATCAAAGTAGCTCACGATGTTATCAGTTTTGCTGAGTCTAGGTAGACGTAATTGGAAGAGTAATCACGAAGAACATGAGTGACCAAAGATAATTATACTTTAACACGGATGGAAGACATACACGAATGATTATTAGTCTAATTTTCTAAATTTTCATACAAACGAGAGAGAGAGAGAGAGAGAGAGAGAGAGAGAGAGAGAGAGAGAGAGAGAGATTAAGAATATATATGCGAATAAGGAGAGTTATGGTCGAGGCGTAAGCTTCGGCGTCCAATCACTCACGGCCCCGAGTTTTGAGCGTCAGATTGCTCAGCCCGGAGACCTCTGGACTGATGAACAGGGGGTTCAAGTCTCAGTTAGTGGTTGCCTTTTCGGTTGAAGGGTTCTTTAGGAAAAATAGGACGTTGACAGATCAAACTCAAAAGTATTTTTTAACAATCATTTCCAGTTTCTAGTTATTCCTCTTTTCGAAACATGGCATTGCCGGCTGAGCAATCTGACGCTCAGTCAAAACTCGGGGCCGTGAGTGATTTGACGCCGAAGCGTACGCCTCGACCATAACCCTCCTTAATCGCATATATATTCTTAAGGCGAGCTATAAACTACCACGATGCTGCGCTCACAGCCCTATGTTTCTTAATGCATAAAATAAAATAAATATTCCGTACTATTTAACAAGCCACACCAGCCTCTGACACACAGCAAACACAGAAGGAGGCAGCGCGCCATCCACAGCTGCCGTAAAACAATTACATTTTTTTGCAATGCCAATAAGCCTCTGTATTAGGCATTTTTCGCTAACAATAGGCAGGCTGCGTCCTCGAGCAGAGCAAATAACGATTGTTACTACAATAAGGTAGCTATTTGACATACATGTAGTTGCGATTTATTGTGGTAACAAAAAAAAAAAAAACAACTCACAAATTAGTAATGTGTTAAGAAAACGTGCACTATTTTAACTTGGGCATTCAGTAAAATATGTAATAATGACAAAGTCGTTGAAATAATTTTGATTAAAAAAAAAACGACAACAAAACAAAATCGCCCCCATACCCCCAAAAAAGACAAAAACACCTCTCCCCAAAACACACGGGATAGGGGGAATTCCAAGGCTGACACCGATCGAAGAAGTACAAAAGGACCACCGAGGGTATCGAACCCAGGAGTTTCTGATTCAAGACCACGCGCTCAACCGACTGCATCGCTCACCTCTACTGCAGTTTAAAATATCCTTAGATAAGTTCGATTGCCCGAATACTCATAAATATACCGAGACGGGAGCATCAGCAGGATTCGAACCTCGGACCTCTTGCTAGTCAGCTGAAAGCACAACCGGTTAAGTTTTCTTTCGCTGCATCACTGGAACTTTCCCCATTATAAATATTTATAACCATAACCTTTGGGTCTATCTCAACGCGGGTATCGACCAATTTCCCTTAACCTTGTTTTCTCTCCCTTAACGGTATACACAGCAGATATAGAATAATAATAATAATAATAATAATAATAATAAAAGTACTTCCTGTGTCAATACGGTTTAAGGCCTTAAAATACAGTCTTGACTTTAGGAAGCCTTCCCACATAAAGTATATAAAAAGAAAGTTCAATCTATTTTCTATGACCATTCAGAATCAAGCACAACCGATGCCTTTGGGGAATTTATTGCTTATTAGTCGAGATTGATAGGGGATTCATTTAATCACGTTAATGGATTTTCATTATTGAAGGATAAATGAAACTGATGAAATAGAATTACATATCAGTATGTCATGAAAAAGTGTTTTTTTATGAAGAAAGGAAAACTTTACAATTAAAAAAACAACAACTAAGCCAGTCGAGAAAAGGAAAAAAAAACGCAAAGCAAAAAAAAAAAAATTGAAACAATAAAGAACTACAACAAATAAAGAGAAAGAACAAGAAGCGGAGAAAGATAATTTGAGAGAGAGAGAGAGAGAGAGAGAGAGAGAGAGGAAAAAGAAGAGGAATAAATAATAGAGTGGTCAGGTTAGTGTAGAGAAGACACTGACTTTTTCACTAGTTTGAATATTCAAGCCCATATATTTCGTAGTAATTTAGTCTTTCCTCATCGCCAAAAACTGTGACTGTTGATTAGTATACTTGTTGTAAAGCCATCATAGCAAATGCTCTATTTGTTCCCACCCACACATTGATTCTCTTTTGTTTTCCAACCAGGATCCCAGACATCGCCACCAACGCGGAAACAACTACAGCAAGGTAAGCTAATTAATTTTGCTCTCATAGAATACAAATAGTTTCTGTCACCGATACTGTATAATATTACATTGTAGGAAATGCGCACCAAAGAAGCACATTAGAAAACTTATACACGTACATTGAAATTGAACACCACAATATGAAACACAAGATACTGTATCAAATACTGAGCACTCAATATGTTTTGTTTTTATCCTTCACTTCAAATTCTAATGTCAACTCACAAATTGATCGACCTATACAAGAAATCTGTTGTAAATTTTCTTGCAGCACCCGTTTAAAAAAAATAAGAGAACGTGATTTCACTTTCAAATGTCAACCCACAGATTTAGTTTTACATTAACTCGACCCAGCAAGCGATGTGTATTTTCTTGCAAGCTTTTTTTTTCTTTTTAATGAGAGGGCGTGGTTATAAATTCTAATATCACTGCTGCATTATCGGGGAAACCATTGACACGGCTTTTCTTGTGTATAAATCGAGGCTTCCAAAAACAGCAGGCACAGTCAACGAAGTAGGCAACATTTGCATCTCGAGTCCAGGTGAATTATACGATTAATAAGTGCTAACAGATCATATACGTTGCAGAGTAGACTGAACAATATCTACTCTCTGAGTACAGTATCAATCTGAACTAACTCTCCTTAAGATTTCAGAGCGATTCATCACTGTTCCTATATTAATATAAATGCTGTTCCCTCCGACCATTTCGGGGACTTGGCCTAATCCTAAGGAGGCCTCGAATCCTAAGGAGGCCTCGATATAAATCCACATTTCTCGCGAAACCAAAATAGATAGTGGGTCCTAAGTCGGGGTAGCTTTCAGATCATTGTAAGGCTTTTTATATCCATGTCTTACAACTCCATGATCTTCACATCAAACACAAAGCTTAAAATATTTCTACATTGCAGTCAGAGCTTTTCTTGAAATGCGAATAAACGCACGATCTTTTTTGTTCGTTTTGTTGACGATGGTTTTAGTCCAGGAACAGTAGCAAAAACATAGGCCTAAACTATAATTAATTGCTTACTAAGTGTTGTTTTTTTTAACATATAAATCACAACATACTAAAAGTTTACCGCCGTAGGTTTATTTTTTGAGAGGTCAAAGCTCATCAAGTATAAATTTTAAAAAAAGCACTATTTTCTAAATAAACCACAAACCCTCTAACACATCATTCTATAGACAAGTCTATTACGGAGCTTTAAGCTCATAGCATGCTAGGTTTAGACGACGGTAGGTTTTTACGTTTAATTTTTTCGCGAAGAAAATAGAGCCTTTTTTTTAAAAACTTATTTATTAAAACTGTATTTTTCCATTTCTATTTTTTGGGGTATAAACCTTTGCAAGAAAGTTTACATGTTTGTGTTGGTCAATATCTAAGCTATAACATACTAAGAGTTTACAGCCGTAAGTGTCGCGGAATATGGTTTTTGAGAGATCAAAGATCATCAAGGGCATTTTTCGCCCAAACGCATCATTTTCCTTAAAAAATCACGAACCATTTCTAGACAACTCTAGTACAAAATTGTAAGCTCCTAGCTAGCTGGACTTAGGTGACATGGAGGCTTTTAAGTTTGGTTTATTTTCTTAAAACCAGTATTTCTCCGTTTCTATTTTCTTCGTCAATCTTAGCAAAAATTTTATTATTTCTTTTCATGTTTGTTTTGGCCAACATGTAAGCCATAGTATAACATACAAAAAGTTTACCGCCGTTTATGTTACGGAACATGGGTTTTGAGAGGTCAAAGAACTTAAAAAGAATTTTATAACGTTTTTTTTTGTCCCCTCCAGTTGTGTTGCACCAGACGTTTCCTTTCTTGGGCTTCGGCTTTCTCGACAACTTCCTCATGATTGTGGCTGTGAGTATACTATACATTACCATACATCATACACTACAATTATGATTATTGAGAAACTTGCTAGCTTCGTGAAACCCAAGCACACTCACTGTTAGTATTTTAAAAAGATTCTAATCGTGTGGACTTTATTGAATGCGCAGTTGGGAATTCCCGCAAACAAGTGAACCTCTCATTTTGCGAATTTAAATTTCATAGACTTTAAATAAGCCTCTTGAACAATTTTGCAAGTCCACAATTATTATTTCCATATCTTTCCAATAATTATATATTCGGTCTCCACTATTATCTTTACGGGTATGCGTCCGTTTCTTTACAAAAATATAAGTTATTTTTTTTTATTATGCACCAGTCAGAGCCAATCTGCATACTTTTTGTTGTTTGATCATCGTAAAGATTATCACAACATTACGTTTGTTAATGGAAGTGCTTGTTTCGTTGAGTTTTGTGCTCCTGTAAAACAGCTTGTTCGATACGAGGGTCCTTTTGTTTTCTTTACTTCAATTTCAAATATATTATTATTTTAAGTGTTTTATTGTTGTGTCCCAAAAAATAAATACAGTGGGCAGATGGATGGATGGGCGGATGGATGGATGAATGGACAGATATCTAAATAAATATTGTATTGTCCGGCCTTAAGAGTATGGCCATTTGTGTGAAGCAAATAAATAGATAGATGGATAGATAGATTGAAATAAATTAAGATAGGTAAGTAGAGAGAGAGAGAGAGAGAGAGAGAGAGAGAGAGAGAGAGAGAGATTC